>VZTG01004288.1:197877-224134 GCA_013397845.1 Melanocharis versteri | reverse complement strand
AAAAAAAAGAAAAGAACAAGAAAGACAAGAACTCTAATTTTGAGAAAGAAATGCCAAGAAATGTTAGTTGATGCAGTCTTTAAAGGAAACAGGTAAAAGCGGGATTAATTGTCACTGATGCTGAAGTCCTCAGTCTGCATCATGCAGCAGAGGGAATTCTGGAGGTCTTTGTCTTGAAAAGATGACTGTCATGGTTCAACATTGGCTAAGTGCCAGGCACCCACAGAAAAAAACATTTACTCATTTTCTTCTGCTGTAGTTGAGCAGAGGAGGGGGAAAGAAAAACTAAAGGGCTTATGAGTTAAGGATCAGGAAGAAACATTCTAAGGGCAAAATAGGCTCAAATTTAAACAGTATAAAGAAGAAAAAAATATAAACATGATTAAAAGAGGATAATGAGAGCTAAAATAAACTTTTAGAACACCTTTTTCCCAGTCCCTCCCTCTTTCTCACCAACAGTGCAGAGAGACAAAATATGGGGTCTTTAGTCAGTTTGTCACTTCTAAAAATCTTTTTTCAGTTGCTTAGGGAAAGGAGTTTCTTTTTCCCGCTGTGTCATGGGGCCCTTCCCATGGGAGACAGTTCTTTGTGAATTTTTTCAGTGTGGTTTTAATTTTCACGAGTAGCAGTCCTGCCTGACCTGCTGCAATGTGAGTCCCTACCGCGGGCAAACAGTCTTCCCATAACTGTTTTGCATGGGTCATTAATTCATGGGGTGTAGTCTTCTAAGGATGAGCTGTTCTAGTTTGGAAGCAAGGGTCTTTTTCTCTATCATCTCTCTCTGTTCGAGTTGCCCACTAGATTACAGCTTTTCAGCATCCACTTGCTCCAGGTGAGCACCTTTTCTTACGGGCTGCAAGTGGATTTCTGTATCTCCCCATGCACTTCATGAATTACAGGGAGACAGTTTGTTGTGTTATAGTTCTCACTGCGGCCTGTAGAAGAATCTCAGCTCCAGTGTTTGGAGCACCTCATCTCCCTCTTTCCTTTCACTGACCTTAGTGTTGTCATGTTCTCCTCACATATTTTCACCTGTTCCTTTTCTCTGACTTGGCAGAAAATTGTTGTCTGTAGGTTCGTTTGTTCTCAAGTTCTATCAATTGAAAAGTTCTTACAGAGTTTTGCAATGCTCAAAGGTCGATCTCGTCTGGGCTCCATGTTGGGGAATTCCTCGCCATGCCTCTCGTTGTTGACCACGTGGTCTTCGCCGCCACCACGTGGGCACCATTCAGCACCTCTCTTCATTTAGGGCACCAAAAAGGAGAAGCTGCTGCTGCTGCTTCTGCCCTTCTGCTTGCAGCATGGCTGACTAAAAGCGGCTAAGCAGGCAAAGTATGTTGTGAGTCGTGTTGAGGTGGCAGCGGCCACATGGCCGCTCCCGACCCCAGCCATATGGCCCCAGCCGCTCCCAGCACCAGCCGCAGGTCCACTCGCAGCATCAGGAGGACCTCAGCCCTGGCGCCTCCCCACCCCTCGGAAAAAAAAGGAGGACTGTGCACGGTTTTTTTCCTTCTTAAGTATGTCATCACAGAGGCATTACCAACTTCTCAAATTGGACCAGCAACACATCCATTGTCAGAGCCTTCCGGGATTGGCTTTGCTGGACATACTAGAAGTTTCGAGCAGCTTCTCTCTCAGAAGCTGCCTCTGTGGCTTCTCCCACCCACCAAAAAATAAAACCAAACTGTTTTAAACTAACACAATTTCAAAAGGTGGTCTTGACCTCAGTAACTCCTGAATTTCGTCCCATGTATGGTGCCTTATTTTATGTGGAACACTTAAGCAGTACAGCTACAGACTCTGTTCTAGTGGGACGCAGAGGAGTAAATGTATCTGCTCAGGAGAGCCCAACACACAAAGCCTGCCTGGGAACCGAGGGGTGCACCCAAGCACTGCCCCTCAACCTGCCCTGGGAAACATAACTCGTTCTGAAAAGTGATCACTGACTGCAGCCCAGGTGTTAAGCCATGTCTTACCAGGTGCCCCGTGTTTATGGACATAAGGAGAAGACTCCACTTTTCTCTATGAAATTGCATGAAGTATTCTTTGATAAAGTCTTTTGAAAAATGACATACAATATTTCGTTGGTCTTTTAACAGCAAGAGAAAAGAGGGATCTTCAGAAGTTCTAACTAAACAGAAAAGGTAAAACTGAGTTCAAAAAGAGATTTTCTTAACAAAATCTTTTTTCCAAATACTGTGTATTTGTGGTATTTGCGCCAATTCCAGGAAGTAACATAATACTGTTTTGATTAGTATTTAGATCATTGAAAGCAACTGATTTGTGTGAAATGGCAGCTATTAGGTAGACGTAGGTAAAGAGGGAAACTCCTTAGTGGTTTATTATAGATATTACCAAATTCACTGCTATAGAGGTGTGCTTGGAATCCATATTTTCTAAGCATGTCACATCATAAGGTCCTTGTGCTTCCTCAGTATTTACACATATAGCCTTGCAATTTTTTTCCTTATCAGCTTTCTCATAGTTACTTTCTCTGTGACTATTTTCAATTAAACCTTTATTTGTATTATTTACAGGCACCTCTGTGTTATTCCCAAGGAGTTTTTCATGTTGACTTCTTTATTTGTAGTAGTTTATATTTTTCTTTCATGGCTGGCTATAGGTTTTCCTGAAATGACATTCCAATTTTAACATTGCCATATAGTGTCAGTGTTAAAATGTTTGTAAGAAAGAAATACACTATGATAATTTAAGCCTCAGAAAATGAAGAGGAGGCTGTTATAAAGGAAGAGGCTCCTCTGAGGTCAGGCAGGATTCAGCATAGCAAGAGCTTGCTTCTGCCACCTTCAGTCACCTTGAGCAGCCTATGATTTCTGAGGGGCTACACTCTTTCAGATCACTTGGGCTCCTTGCCCCGTGAAAATCTGTCCAGCGAGGACAAGGAGAGATGAATCTAAGAGTTTCCTGCCTAGAAGCTTTCTGAAAAGATTAATTACTCCGTGAAAGAGTCAAGTAATGAGAAATGACATTGCTTTTGTTGTAGGCCATTGGGTCCCTGGATGGTCGTTCCCATTTTCCAGGGCAAATCCCTGAAGTAAATAGTTTTCTTTTTGTTGACTGTCAGTGGTGTGTCACTGTGCAAGTGCTCTGGACTAAGATCTTGTGGCCTCTGTCACACCTGTTCAGGGTGTATCTCCTGCTCCCCAATGCTCCCTGCCATCTGTTCCTTTCAGTCTGAAAGGAAGGAGATTGAGCAATTTGTCACTGCTTGTTGAGAAGTGGCCTTTGCTGCTTGATGTCCAAGTCCTTTCTTGCTGGCCTTTCTTCTCTTGCTTTTGAACCTCTTTTTCATTTCTGAAGTGATGCTTTGCTGCATCCCTCCTCCTGCCTTTTTCTGCTATTTTCTGTTCTCTTCTTAACTCCTTCCTTCTTTACAGGTTATGGCTTTACATGTCTATGCATGCACACACACACACAGAATTTAGGTAAATAGAAAAATCTACTTCCAATAGACACCTACAGACCCACTTTTTTCTCTGTGATTTCACAGGGTTGTGTGGTCTACTGTTGGTCCCTGACTAATTAAAATTATCATGACACCAAAGCAGCATGCACACACACATCCAATTATTTTTTTATTTAGTTGTATGTATTTGTTATTTCCTTTCTAAATGATATGAGAACACCTTCTGAGGGACTGTTTCTTTGAAAGCTGTTGATGTCAGGGGATGATGTATGAGTAGTGGTTTGCTGTGCAGATGCACTGAGTCTTCCACAAATAACAGTGAGAATATTTGAATTAAAAATTTTCACTTTTATTAGGAAATTTGCCTTGGTCACACGAGAACTTTCACCTGGTGACAAATTCAATATTTATATCTATATATATATATATCTACTAGCAGCCTTTAATATGCACCCTAGGAGACTGAAAACACTCCAAAGTGAGAAGCTGAAGCTACCCCGAAATCTAGTCATCTGTATCCCACAAAAGTAATTTCTTCGTTCCTGCCGTCACATTCCACAGCACGGCTGTCTTCCTTGGTGACAAGATTGAGGACTGCAGTTTGGCTTTGGGAAGAAAACCAGGTGCACACACCTGTATTCTGTGTACAAATATGCAACTATTTGTTTTCCATATGGTTGCCCTGTGACGATTCTTCATGACTAAAAAGGTGCAATGAAGAGATTCTCATGCGATGAACCCTGCAGTGCTGCAGCTGATGACAGAAGATGGTTGAAGGGAACCAAACCTTAGACATATCAGCCTAATCAAGTGGATTGTAGTGCAGCATTGTCACTTTTTGTCCCTGGTCCTTTTAAGTACTTTATTTTTTTTCTCATAGAATGAGCCAAAGGATATCAAAGAGTGACTGCGAGCAGAAGGCATCTCAAGTGATCCATTTCCATCTCCCCCAGGCAGCTGGCCAGGAAGCATACCACTTTATCCCAGCTGAAGGGGAAAACCAGGGATGTTTCCTAAACTCATCAGTCTCTGGGACACATGAGGAAGCTGGATTTCAGCCATGTATGTCCCAGGCTTTACATAAGCTGAGATCTTGTGCACACACCTCTGAAAGACTTAAACTGCTCATCTGGTAATGGAGTGTCTGAAACTGTAGGAAACAAAGCCCTGCCTTCACCTCACAGATCTTGTAACCTCAGTACGTGATAAGAAAATGAGCAGATGTAAAACCAAAGATAGAATCCAGCTGTGCTTGAGAGTTTGGAGTAAGTGTAAAGGGAGTAACCACAACACAGGGGCAATGAGTTACTGTCAGCTGCTAGGTTTATCAGAAGGCATCAGTAAGTCTTAAGCCAAAATTTGAAGTGACTATACATTCTCTTTACTGGAAGCTTCTCATTTCCAAAAGGAATGTGATAAAATAGGAAGAAGCAGTAGTGCAGTATTGGAGAGCACCAGCAGCTGGAGAGTCACCTCTTATCTTCTTGGTCAGCTGCAAGCAAGTACTGAGCAGTGTGTGCTTTGATAGAAGGGGGTAATAGCATGGAAGAGATTTGATCCAATAGAGGTAGGTGAGGGATGCTGAGTATGAAAACACTATAGAGGTCATAAGTCAGCAAGATATGTTTTCCTGCAATGTGTTAAACAATTTTCTAGGGAGAGAAAGTAGGTGGGTTGAAATCAGGAAGAAGAAGCTTCAGATGTAGAGAGGTGAGACAATGAAAACCTGAACCAGAGCTTTACCAAAGGAAAAGGGACTAGATTTTTAAGGCAGTTTGCAGGTAGAATGAACATGATTTGTGTTGAACAGGTTGCCTCTTCTCTTGCCAGCTGTGTGCATTAAAGAGAAGACTGCTTTTGCCATTCACAGGTTACTCCTCTTACAAAATTACTGAAAATTTCCATGCCTGTTGTTATTTAGAAACAGTTGCAATTAAGGAAATCCAATTATTTCAGTTCCCTCTGTTTTGGTTCCTCTTATTGTTGAAATTAGTTCCTCTGCTAGAATCTGCAAGCTTTTGCAACTTCTGTTTTACTCGTTACTCCCAATGTAACCATTATGTCAGCATAAAAATCCTCCCAGCTTGCACAGTGCTTTTCTATAGCTCTGAAATCCTGTGAAAATATTTTTGTTCAGGAACCTAAAACTTTAAGGCTAGCCAAACTGTGTTTCTGATTTTTTATCTTCTTTTTTATGTCACTACTAAAAGCAAAAGCTCACACAACTCTAGGACATTCTTTAATTAACCCTCATCTAACGCCCACTCATGTTTACAGAAATACTTCCTTTCATGTGAGTGAACCTGATCTGAGTAAAGTTAAAGCCTTGATAATACCAATCTTACTTCAGGAATATTAAGGATTATCGTAATCTGAGCAAAGATCAGTACTCAGGAAGTTTCCTGGTGATGCAAAACTGGGGGGCAGTGGCTGATACACCTGAAAGATCTACTGCAATTCTGTGGGACCTTGATAAGCTGGAGAATTGCATGGAGAGAAACTTAATGAGGTTTAGCAAAGGCAAATGCAGAGTCCTGCATGTGGGGAGGAATAACCCCAAATCCCAGCACAGTTTGGGGGGTGACCTGCTGGAGAGCAGCTCTGCGGAGAAGCACTTGAGAGTCTCGGTGGGTGACAAGTTGACCAAGAGCTGGCAGTGTGTCCTTGTGGCCAGAAGGGCCGATGGTACCATGGGGTGCATCAGGAAGAGTGTGGCCAGGAGGTTGAGGGAGGTGATCCTGCCCCTCAACTCAGCCCTGGTGAGGCCACATGTGCAGTGCTGTGTTCAGTTCTGGGTTCCTTAGGACAAAAATGACACGGAGCTACTGAAGAAGGTCCAGTGAAGGGACACAAAGATGATGAGGGGTCTCTGGAGCATCTCTTTTATGAGGACCTGGGTCTGGTTAGTCTGGAGAAGACTGAGAGGGGATCTCACTAATGCATGTAAATATCTCAAAACTGGTGCCAAGAGGGTGTGCCAGACTCTTTTCAGTGGTCCCCAGCAACAGAGCAAGGAGCAAAGGCCATAAATTAAAACACAAGAAGTTCCACCTCAACATGAAGTAAAACTTCTTTACACTGAGGGTGGCAGAGTACTGGAACAGGCTGCCCAGGGAGGTTTTGGAGTCTCCTTCTCTGGAGACATTCCAACCCCACCAGGGTGTGTTTCTACGTCACCTCCTGTAGGTGCCTTTGCCTTGGCAGGGGGGTTGGACTGGATGATCTCCAGAGGTCCCTTACAACCGTACCTATTCTGTGATTCTCTGAATGCCTATTTCAACATACTGCTCAGAAGTAATGTTTTCCTGTACAGCAGACATTACTGAGGATTTTCCAAGTATAGTTTTCCAATTTCTATTTAGCATAAACTGTAGATGTGTTAGATTCATGCTTGTGATATGTAACCTATGATGAAAGAAACAACCCCTCTGGTTTGAAAGGATGGGGGAGGTGATAGCACATGCCATGCCAGAGGGAGATGATTAGCCAGAGGAATTGTAAGCACCTGGAGCCAGTTGTCTCTTCTGGAGGAGTCAGTGCCAAGAGGAGTCAATACTCAAGTTGTCCTAGGGAAGAAAGCTAAGATGCTTTTGGCTTTTGTTTGGTTTAGTGGTTTGTTTCCTTAACAAGATAAGAAGTCAACTTTGAGCCATGAATGAAAAAAAAAAAAGAGTATTTTGTATTTTTTTTCACTCTCAGGCAGAAAGGAAATTGTTCAGGTTGTGCTGATATTTTTGTTGGTGGAAAGCATAAGTGTGGAAACCCAGTGGCTACCAGGCTAACCTGGGGAAGGGGCAAGATAGTACAAGGAAACCTTGCTGCTCTTATTGTTATAGGCTCTTGAGATTGAGGATCCAAATTATGATGTTACGACACTATTTATAAAAATATTCAGTATTTTCCATCAATCTGACATGTAGGGCTCTGGAGATGAAGGTGATGTAGGAGGTCTTGCCTTCAAGCCATGGGCTGAAGTTTCTCTTTTGTCTTCACCGACGATAAAATGGGGAAGGCTAGTAAAGCTGAGGCTGTGATTCTGCAGTCTCTCTGCACTGACACAAGCACAGGCTGCTGCCAAAGACACACAGCAGCACATTTGACAACAGGCTGCCCTTATATTTCGAGTCATGGAATTTCAGAATACCCTGAGTTGGAAGGGACCCACAGTGATCATCAAAGTCCATCTCCCGGCCCTGTACAGGACACCCCAAGAATTCCACTGTGTGCCTGAGAGGGTTGTCCAAATGCTCCTTGAACGCTGTCAGGCTGGTGCTGTGACCACTTCCCTGGGGAGCCTGTTCCAGTGCTCAAACACCTGTGGGTGAAGAACCTTTTCCCGATATCCAAACTAAACCTCTCCTGACACAACTTCAATCCATTTCCTCAGGTCCTGTCACTGTTACCACAGAGAAGAGATCAGTCCCTGCCCTTCCTCTTCCCCTCATGAAGGAGTTGCAGACTGAAATGAGGTCTCCCCCCCACAGTTAATTCTGTTAGTTCAGGCTTACTTGTTGATAGGAAATGGGCTATTACTCTGGCTTTCATGTAAAAAGCCGGAAAAGCCACAAAGGTAACATATAACTCCCTAAGTACACAGGTTAAATTTCTCTTCTAGGTTTATTTTTTTCAAAAGCGCTAGGGTGTTTGAGGCAATCTTATCTTACCTGCTGCACCCAATTTTTGCATAAATTTGATGACAAACATCAGCCATCATAACACCAGAGAGAGTGTTTTGGAGAACACCAAGTGCCTGGACATGGTGGTGGTACCATGTGCCTCCATTCCTGCTGTGCTCTAGCAGTTTGACCCAGTCAAGTGGCGAGTTCCAGCCTCTCTCCCTTTCTTAATATGAATACTCTGTCTGCAGGAAATAGGGGTGAAGAACTTCAGCTCTGCTCACTGCTGATGGTTCCCAAGTGTCCTGTCACTGTGCTAACTCCAAAGGTCACATCTTCATGAGCATGATGTCGCCAGCTCAGACAAATGCACAGATTTCAGGAGAGGTACAGAAACTAATTATTCTATAATTAGCAGAGGAGAGGTGCAAATCCAAAGATAGCATCCGAAATCATTCCAGATTGCTTTTATGTACTGCCTTGCATGAGTTTTTTGTTCACCTGTAGGTAATTCAGAAAATTTAAATCAAACTGAAGAGAGTATTTGTTCTTCTGATATCTGCTTGCAGTTTCTTTTCTGTCTTGAAACACAGTCACTTTCAGAGAGTTTCAGACAACTGGTTTCCTTCTAATCATCTATACACCCCTCACCTGCCCTTTCACTTCTCATGGTGATGTCCAGCCCTCTTTGATGGTAGTCACTTGACCAGCTTCTTCAGGCAATGCCTGAAGTGATGTCTCCAGTTGATGTGTTTTTTTGGGAACAGCCTCTCAACATACAAAACATCTAGGGACTGCAAAGGATAGATGCAGGTGTGCATCCTATTGCTAACTATCCAAAACCTTTTCCATCTATAAAAGAGAATAAAATGGTTTTGACCCCCTTTAAGCATTTTCTTTAGTGATGATGCCTGAAGGAGCACTGATAGCAGGCCACGTCCCATGGTACTGCCCACCTCACTGATCTCTGCCGCCTCTTGTTCTCACCCTCTGTTGATTTGTGTTTTACGAAAGATGTGAAGGAGAGATTAAATATGTGGAGAACCCAGCAGAGTATGGCTTTGATCTCTGACAAGCTCCTGTTATCAAACTCATCAATAATAACATGGAGTTCCTGGAGCACATTTTGTTCAATACTGTCCACTGGGAGAATTAGCACACAATTTCTCCAGTGTCTGAAGAAAGGCGATGCTCAGCTGATGCACAGACAGCATTCCTCTCTTCTTTCTGCCTACCTACTTCCATGAAACATGCAGAAAGATAACATACAAGAGACCTTGTGTGTGAATTGCAGCTGGCCAGAGGTTCAGAATAATGAAGTCAGAAACGGAGAAATCCCAGAGCCATGACTTATGTTTTACTTCCAGATCTTCTAAGCTAAAAATGGGCTGATTTATTTCCACTTAAGGAAAAACAAAACTGGGATGATGCCATTGCAAGTGGTATGCAAAGTGTAAAACAGGCCACAGAGCAAAAGTAAGGCTGCCTTACTAGGTTTTAGACAGTAATACATCATTCTGATAACAGAGGGCAATGTAGAAAAGCAGACGTGTGTACAAAGCCTATTCTTCCCTAAGTGTGAATTCAAGACATTTTTACTTTGCTTCTTCATGTTAAGTCAGATCCATGTTTCTGGAATTACAGTGCTTCATATAAAATCTGAAAGTATCTATAGCCAAGACTGTGATGAGGATACCCCAAATAACCATCCTCATGAAAACCTACTTCAGTCTATAATAAGTCATTCTCCTCCTCCTGAGCTTTCTTGGAAGAAAAATCTAGAGGAAGTAAAATGAGATCTTGCTGACTCCACTTTTTCCCCAGCTTCTCAGAAATAGTTCCATTAGAAGGCAATCATTGCAGCAATTTAAAACCTACATTGAGAGGATGCTGAAGGATTTGTTTTTCTCCATGAGAATGTGCTTCATGTTTCACATGCAGAAATGGGAGAAAAAGGTCACTCTGGCTCATAGTCTGCAATGCTAATCAAGCAAATGCTGGAGAGAGGGACCAGTGTTTTGTGGTTTCTGGCTGCTTAACTGGCAAGGGAATAATCAATCAGGCAAATAATAATAAAATCTTTTTATCTTTCTTACACAGATTTGGGTTTGGTAGGGCCTACACAGGAGACATCTGAGCATAACCTTTCCTTGACTGCGTGGCAGCCATTGATGTACACGTTCTGTGCCACGGGTGGGAGAAAATTCCCCATTTGTCATCACCACGGCAATGCTTCTGTGGATAGAGCAGCTGCATCTCTTGCCCCTCTACAGCATTTGCACTGTGTGCAACAACAGCAGCCACCAGCATAGTAACATAAATGTGTCCAAAATCATACTTCAATTTAATTACCCATAAAACTGTATTCTATAAAAGTAGAGGAAGAAAATGCCATTACTTTCCTTAAATAGATCAAATTTCAGTAGTAATCCTGAAAATTCCTTTACCTTTGATTTAAAAAATGCAGGAAGGGCCTGGGCAGTCACTAAATCAGCTGTGCACTGGTAGAAGGAACTTGGTTCCACAGGCAGAGATTCAGTGCTCTAATTAAAAACTCTCAGGCTATTGGAATTTTCCATTATGAGAACAGAATGTTTGTCTGCCTCATAATTATGATGCTATCTTGACTTGTCTCATATACCACAGACATGTGGAAATTAATTTGGGGGGGAATTTAGAATGTGTTCTTTACGGCACTCTCTTTTAGGAAGGTTGGAAAAAATGTGCTGTCCATATAAAGGTCCTAAAATTTGTTTCTAGTGCTTTTATATTGCATTCTGATACCTGACCTTTTATTTTTATTATTTTCCCATCAGAATAATAAATAAATAAATAAATAAATAAATAAATAAATCTGGGTTTCCTATCTTCTTAGTGGCGCAATTCTGTAGGAGCTTTAAGAACTTTTCATATGCTACAAATTCTTCCATTTTTTTGGGTGTAGGGCATTGTACCACTGCCTGTAATTTTTCTGAGCAACCTATTCCGAGTTAGTTTCCATTTCAAAAGAACCTACTTCATTTGAAAGCACAGTTTCTTTTGCTCCTTTCTATATATTTCATGGAGGTCATCTTTCTAAATGCAGGAAAGACTCCACACACACAAAAAAAAAAAAGTAGATTGTATCAGGAATCAAAGCCGTGGAAATGGTATTGTCTGCTAAGTGGTATCTGGGTGTGTTCCTATTTAATATAAAGGCAAGAAGGTAATGCAGTCCCAAGTATTTAAGAAGTCCTGTGGAGAACAACAGCAGAACTGAAGAATAGAGAACCTATTTGATGATTGTATTTTCAGCTGCAATCACAGCACAAAACTCTCTTGCTGCGTATCTTCTTTTTGACGTCTATTATAGATATATATAGTGTGTATGTATATGGAAATATGCAGGGTATTGGACAAGGCAGTAATTGGTACAGGGTGATTGGCAATAATGAACAGTGTGCATGTTGAAACAAACTCTGAAAACAAACACTGCTGAAGCAGACATTGCTTTTTGTAAAGCTTATTTCACAGTTCACTTCACCTGAAATCACATTTTTCATATCTCATTTCTTTATCATATCTCCTGTGTGGCTGTTACAGAACAAGGCTGTAGCTGAATGGCAGCACTTGGCCATTGTCCTGTGCTCACAGGATGTGTGCGCATCCAGTCCCACCCCACCTTGTATCAACCTAGAGGATGTGGAGTTACAGTTTCGTTCCTGGTGCAGGATTTGTGGCAAGGTTATGATTTGAGAATAAATCTGTTAATGCTTTCAGTCTGAAATAACTTTATCTTCATCTGTAACTTCACAAGGAAATAGCAAGTGTTAAGATTCAATATTAATGTTAATATTTCCCTGCATTGGTTTTTCTTTTTTTTTTTTCTTTTTTGTGAAATATATGCAATTTCTTTTTCATCCGTCCTGAATTTTCTGTTTGGAAAAAAGAATTTCCACTTGCTGCCACTGAATTGTCATTGGGCTCATTACATCCAGTGAGATGAGCAGTGGCATGGAATAATTAAACTTACTTTCTGCTGGTAAGCGGGGAATATTTCCACCCTATTCCTTTTGATTTGACCTTTGGCTAAACATATTTCTCTTTGCTACATGGATGGTATTTCTTCCCTTGGATGCAGTGCGTTACTTCATCCTGGATGAGTGATTTCTACAGCATTGTTTTCAAAACTGTGTTTGCAAGAAAGAAAATGTGATCTTTTATACTGATGAATGATGAAAAATTTTTGTCGGCACAAATCCTTATTAGATGGCAATAAAAACTGATTTTTAAGCCTATGAGAATTAATTTCCATAATGAAATTTCATTATTAATATTTTAAATGACGTTGTGTTGCCCTGTTTATATAATGTACTGTTTAATCACATAAGAATCTAAATCAGAGCTTTTTGGTGTAACCCACTATGTAAGAATAGCTCTTGGGACATTTCACAAAGAATCAGGAGTTAATTCACAATGAAATGAAGAGGAATAATCCTTTTATTATAAGTTTTTCCTTAGTTAATAGAAAAAAAACCCAAGATCATAAAAAGGTAAAAAAAAAAATCCAACAAACTCCCAAGGTGCAAAATAAAAAAGCTGCCTGTCAAAGTGAAATGTGGCCTAGTTACGGTGTGACATGGGTTTAGTTTACTGGAATCCAGACATTGTCTGTGAGTAACTGGAATTTTCCTAAAGAAATTTTTGCTTCTTTTATTTTTAGGTCATTTGAATGCCTATGAATATGGGCATCCTATTGAAAAAATGTGTGAAAAATGCTGCATGGGAACCAGTAGTACAGGCTTACTCACACCGTCCTCACAACATTGTCCAACTGGATTTGGTCAAGAGGAAAAACAAGGGAAACTGTTAAATTTCTGGGAACCTCTTGTTCCTTCTCCCTGTTTGATTTTTGCAATTAGTTTTATATTAGTAAAAACAGTCTTAGTATAGTAACTCCCTAACCCCAGGCAATAAAGTAATTTTCCTTTTCTTGATTTCTCACCCTCACCTCTCTCACTCTATTTAATTTTTCTTGTTTTTCAGTGGAAAAACTTGCCTGTCAGGGATAACAGAACATGTGGGCTCAAGTCCCTCGGTAGCAGAGAAGAGAGCATTAAACAAGGGTCTCCCTCACTTTTTCTTTGCCTCTCTGTCCTGTAGGTCTCACCAAGCACCATGCAGCTGACAATTTACAGGGTCTTGTTTTCTCCCCTACTGGGAAATCACTGTCAGACCACGACAATAAATGGTGTGTTTAATCTCAAGAAAGTTAATTTTTTCAGATAGACTTTGTTACCAATTTCTTTCCCTATTGTTGCAGGTCAGAACAAATGTCCTCAAACTTCTTGGAAGTATCTAGAGAAAGACTGTGCATGTCTCTAGCTTCAGCGTAAATGTGAGAATAGGCAAGAAAACAACCAAGGACGGAGCTGTGAAAGTTCTAACTCATCAAATAGGGTAGCATCTTCTCACTTTTTTAATCAGAGGCTGGGACATATTTTAGTAGAACAAAGTTTTACTTTGCTTAAAAGAAACCTTAAGTTTCTGCTTTTGCTACCTTCACTCTCCTTGAGCAGCACATGATTTCTGAGAGATTGTGCTATTTCAGATGACTCAGGCTACTCATAATTTCTGTAACAAATAGATTTTCATATTGAAAATCCAATACTGAAAACAAATCCATACTGGAAACCAATGTTTTCATATTAGCTTTCAGTTCAGAAAAAGGGACTATATACTCTTTAAATTGTTCCATCTCTTTTCTTAAGATGAGTGTAAGTGAACAAATGGGAAAATATCTTAGTAAGAAGTGGTTTAAACACACGCCTCTGGTTCCATGTTGTATCAAATCTGTCTTATAAAATGACAGCTGCTATAGCTGATAAAAATGCAAAAGTTATGGTACAGGAAAAAGGTCATAAGTTACCTTATACCTGTATTGTAGTTAAGTACTGGCCAAGAACAACTGTCTGCCACTGAGGGGTTTAAGTGCATGGCCAACATGATCGTTTGTGCCTTTGTGCAGTCAAAGCAAATAACTCCATTTAATTTTCAGAGAAATAATGCATAAATTTATACATGTTTTTAAATGAATTGTTTTATATTGAAATAAAACCAGCAAATCTATCGTTCCTCTGGATACCGCATCACTTTTCCTCTTAGTACAAGATGAATGCAAAGAAGTGAATGGGACATGTGGGCTGCTAATGCATCACTTAGTTTCCAGCAGTGCCTTAAATGATAAGGATTTAGTCCTGCAAGACACTGTTAAGCTGGGTGAAAAGTTTCAGTGAAAAAGGGGGAAAGAGAGGAATCTGTGACATAAATAATTCCTGTGTTTGGGCAAATTCATAATGTGAGGATTCCTTTCAGGCACAATAGGAGCTGAAGTTACCACACAAGAAATTTAGCTGAGTCAGGGCTCCATGAGGATACAGTTAAACACTTTTCCAAACCCAAGTAAGGAAAGGCAGACCTACTGGGGTAAGAGAATCCTGCTTTGAATAATACGTCAATAACTCTGCTTGCTGATGAGGTGTGCATTTATTGGCAATTATTGTTGTTGTGCTGCTTCTCCCCATTCCCAACCTTCCCACATCCTCAGATCCTCCCAACATCCCCAGATCTTCTTTGTACTTCCCATTTTTTCTTTCATTAATTCACTTCTTTGGTCTTAACACATAGGAGAACTAAACTTGGCTTTCCAGCCTGCTAGTAAGATCAAAATCTGTAAAATGAAATGGAAGATGGGGGGGAAAAAACTCTGTTTGAACAATAAAAAAAGAAAAATAATTTTGATGAAGATCATGTTAATGAGTCCTCAATTACCACAGCAGTCCGGCCACAAAAACTATAAAAATGGGGGGGAGGGTTATCCTGGGGTGGCTGAATGGCCCGGTATCCCCAGTCGTCTGTTCTGTTTTACTGCCAGATGCTGAGTTTTGCGCCTTTCAGGCTGGCTCCCAGAGCGCAGGAGAAGACACGGCGCGCACTTCGTGTGTGCAGGAGCCGCCTTTGCACTTCCCCGGAATTCCTGCTACATTTTGCGTGCTCTCAGTACGTGTTACAGCACGGACAACGAGAGAGAGCTTTCCTTTGCTTTTAGTTAGTTTTCCTAGCTCGCTGAGGCAGAGGAGATTCCTGGACTGTAGTTTTCGTTCCTTGGACTGATCAGCTCTGCTCCGGACCGAGAACCCAGGAGAAACACCGGGAGCTCACCGCTGGGCCCAGCCGGCGCCGGAGGCTGCATTTCTCCAGCCCAGGAGGGACTGCTGGGAGGCTGAGAGAGCCGAGATACACCCCCGAAAGAACTCTTTTCCTGAATTTGCCATCTCTCCAGAACAACAAGAGGTTCCACTGTTTATTATTGTTCATTTTTTCGTGTTTTAAGTGTTTTGCTTTTTGAATAAACAAGCTCTTTTCCGACTTCTCTCAAAGGAAATTTTTTTGTCTCCTGAACCAGTGGGGGGAAAGGGCTGCTTAAAGTTACTCTGCTGGAAATTTTCCTCCATAATTTTGCCCTAAACCAAAACGGGGGCAGGGGAGGAATCCACCCTAGCATCTTTCATTTTATTAAGACATTGACATTTTTAAGTGCTGCCATAAATTTAATCACCAGATTTATAAGTCCAGACTTTGTGCCCAAGTATAATTGCAGATCAGGAGGTTCTCTGTCCACATAGGTTTTCATGGATTCACTTCAGAATAAATTTGATGTATGAAGGGACTTTTGTCTCTTGTGTAGATCAAGCCAAAGATAATACAAAGAAACCAGCAGTAAAAGAAAGCAGCTGCAGAACAACAGAGTATCAGTGAACCTGGATTTCGTGTGCTACAGTTAAACTTTTTCACTTTAATTCACTTTCTTTAGTGTATCTGAGGTGATATTGAGTTGGTTGATAGGAGGAGGTATGTAGATGTGAAAAATTTGTGAAGCCCACTGGACCTGGGATGTGTTAGGAGCTCACGAGCTCTTCTGCCTGGAGTCCAAGAAAGGCTCTTTGTAATATAAGTCAGGCAATATTAAAAAAAATTTGCAGTAAAAATTGATGTAAATTATCCTGTTGTGATGTTTTCTTCTTTTATTGAAAAGTTTTGAATTTAGAAAGAGAAAAGTTGTCCCCACGACAGTAAAGTTGATGAAGTCATTCCTTCAAGTGTTTCTGGTGCCTTCTGAGAGAAACAAGTCCTATTGGTGTCCTTTTTGTAACTTACTGAGTCTCCCCAGCACACGGAAAGACTGAGCTGTAGGAAGTCAACTTTGGCCACCCCTGAAATGGAACTTCACTGGATCGCTCAGATAATCTCTCTGTACTTCTCCCAGGCTATTTATCCTTGTTTCAACTTCCAAACCTTTATTTGCAATCCTGCTACAGCTAGCTATTTACAAGAGGGTTTTAGAGGGTTTTTTTGTTGTACTTTGAGTGGGGATTTTTAAATTAAAATCACTGTAAATTGAAGATCAGTGAGCCTTGCTTCAATATAAAGGAAATCAGATAAAATGATAATGAAATTTAAATAATGTAGGCCTGAGCTATAATGGGTTTTTTAATGGAAAATAAAATTAAAGGAAGCTCAAAAGGTCAGGAGTTAAAAATAAGAGAAAATAATTATACAGGGATCACAAAACACACCATTGACCTCTGACAGACATTCAGTATTCAGAAACATACAGATCACCTTAATTTACTAAACACTTAAAAGGGAAATAAATCCTCAGGCTTCAGAGTTAAGCCAAATTTCAAATGAATGGAAGGAAGAAAAGCAACCTTCTCTATATAAAGCTATAATTTGTTCATTGTCCATAAGGTAATTTCTTGGGATTTTTCTCCAGTGCTAATTTCTGTTAGGAGCAGGTTGCTGAGGCTGATTCTGACTGGTGGTTCAAGCTATATTTCTGCAGTGCAGGTGACCACAAGGTGAAGATATAGTGTGATTTCCCCCTTCAAGAAACTGGTTACAGCACCAGCACATCTTTTAGGAAATCTTTGTATCCCTGATGTCCTCCTAAGATGCCCTAGTTCAGCTACTGGAAACAAGACACATCCCAGGTGACCCATTAGCAAAGAGAGAAATTGAGGAGCACATGCAGAATAAAATAGGGTCCCACAGGCCCTTTTATGCCTTATTGTGCTTTGTGCAGGATTCTCATCAAAGATAGTTTTGCTTTTAAGATGAGTTTTTTGTTTCATTTCAGTCATCTTTGTGAGAATGCTAATAATCTTTCTATAGCAAGAAAATGGGGGTTTTTGAAGCTTTGGCCAATGATCCAATTTTTTTCCAGCTCCATTCCAACAAAGTCTTCTGAAGTCTCCAAGTGCACAAACAAGATAGATTGTAGTAAACTCTATAACAGCAGATTCTCATTTCAGTGGAGTCACAAGCAATATATTTTTATCCATATACAGCAGCAAAAAGCTCTGATGTGGTAATTTTCACCTCCTTTCCTTTCTTTTCTCCTCCTTCATTTGTATTCACTTCCATGTATTTAAATCTAGAGACACATAGCTGTGTATCTGCATTCATAACCCAGAGCTGGAAGGCCCTGTGCTACGCCCACCAGAGAAAACTGGAGTCTAGGGCTGGCTTGGGATATTCTGAGGCTGGTCTCTTTTATCAGAAGCAGTAGCTGGGAAGGGAACTGGTCCAGAGAAAGTCTGCTCTCAGCAGGATGTTTTGATGAATTGGGTTTGCTGTTACTGCTGGTTTTTTAATTGCCTACCTGCTCTATAAAAGGCACTCATAGCTATGATGGACGCCTTGTAGTCAGTTGAATAAGTGCAGGTTCTAACATGGTTCCTTTCACAGCTTTCAATTTTCCTGTCAACTCAGAATTGATGTTTGGGTAATGCTTTCACATACTCTCTTCCAGGGGCTCATACCCATTTATTTTTTCAAAAGATGCTGAGTCATCTTAAAATTCTAATAGAACCTTGCTTCCCAAATACCTACGTTGCTCTTGAAAAGCTTTTCAAGGTTTTTAAGCTGTAATTTCCTACATTACCAAAAAAAGAAAAAAAAAAGGAAAAAAAAATCAAAGTTTATATGTGTAATTTAAAAAAAAAACAACACCCAAACCAAAAAAGGTATTGAAAATTTTTATATTCATCCTGCTCAAAGAAGCACGATTGAAACACAAATGGGCCTTATGTCTGTGTAAGCATTGCAATCAGAACAGGGAATTCTTCATAATTCAATCACAGCTATGGTGCAGAAAATTTCACCACAAGTAAGAATGGGAATATTGAAAAATGTATTTTAGTTTTCTAATACCTCCTGTAATACAGAAGTAGCCCTGGAATGCACATTCAAGACTGCATAATCTGGGAATTAGCTAAAGAGACAATGGCAGTAAAGATTCTTTAATTCAAAAAGCTAAGTGCTCAAATGACACAAAACCCACTAAGAAAGTGCTACAAAAGATGATGTGAACAAACTGCCGGCCACACAATTATTGTCCCAGTAGGCTCATCAGACGATTCTCAGCATGCCCTCCTGCCTCTTCTGGGAATGTTTTGACTAAATCTAACAAAATAATGGCTGCAGTCACCTCCTTTTATAGTCACTTGGGATACAAATTGGCTGCAGTGTCAAGTCCTTGAAGGAAGGGATGGTTCTCTCCAGCAGTATTTGACTGTCAGATGCAAAACACTTGGCAGACACACAAACATGTTGAAAGCCATTGGAAAAAACATCCTTTTTTTCTAGACTGAGAAATCCTCAGGGAGAAAGCATGCTGAAATATGCACTTTGGATATGTTTCTTTTTAAGAGAAGAGAGGTGTTTTTCCTATCACTTTAGATTACTTTAGGAAAAAGTACAAATGCTTTTGGAAACTTCACAAGCAAACCATTCCGTTCACTCTTCCTTAGCACAGGCACTGTCTGTGCCCTCATTCCAAATAAGCAACTTGAGCAAAACTAACTTCAGAAGCCGTTTCATAGCACTTGTTCATTCATTACATCTTTCATTTCTAGTCATAAATACTTGTTTAAAGAATTTGCTTCCAAAAATTGAACTAGATCTCAAAGCTTAATATGTTATGAGCCTGTCCATCTTGGGAGGTTCTACTAGTGTTGGATAGGCAGCAAAATGCACTTCTCCCTCTACAGATACGGAGCTGAAGTGGTACCTGGGGCATAAGTCAAAATGGCCCTGTTGAAACCGGTTTCCTCTGGGAATAAAAACCCCCATGTGAGTACTGCTGTGTGTGCTAACATACTTTTGTGGGGGAGAAAAGTTATGACTCTCGTGGTGTTTCTGACTGCTTCACAAATTCCTGTCCTTTAAGGTGAGAAATGGCCATTAGCCTCTCTCTCTCTCCTGACTGTCTCACAGGGTTCACAGTATGTCTTTAGCAGTGCAGCAAGGCATGTAACTTGCGAGTTAGCAATAAGGACAAAATAAATCAGCCAGAATGAAAGCCCTGAGGTGTTCCTTCTGCTGCATCCTCAGAGGACAGTAGGAGTTTTGTGACTGCCCATCCAGCACTGGCAATGACCTTACTCCTCTTGCAGCTCAGGCTTGGCTGCCCTGTTTTAGGTAGTCCTAGGAAGGGAGGGAGCACTGCTTCTAGAAATTTTTGCTTGTGAAAAGGTTATGAAGTTGAAGTTATCTTTAAAACCTCTGTAGACCTCTGAATCCTCATAAAGCAGAGCATTTTAATTTTGTTCTGTATTTTTTTACTTGACTACATGGTTTACAAGCTTAGGAGAGCTAAAAAATCTTTTCTGCCTTAGGAGAAAGCTGTCTTCACTGGTGACAGTTCAAAATGTTAGACTTGTTCAAAACATATACCTTTCATGTCTAAGTGCATAGATCAGTTTCAGTGTGTGAGTGAGAAAGTCTGTTCTCATCTGTCATTGAGTTTATGGAAGTGCATATTCTTGGACCAGGCTCCTCTTTTTTTTTAAGGTACATACCCCACAGACTTCACCATCTCAAGTATCAAAACTGTGTTGAAACAGTTTGTCATGGGTTTTACAGTCTTTAGGGTAGTATGTTGGATAATCACAGAATCACAAAATCACAGAATATTCTCAGTTGGAAGGAACCCACAAAGATCATCAAGTCCAACTCTTTAGTGAATGGCCATACAGGGATTATAATGGATGATTTTCTCCAGATTTCATTGTAAATAAAGTTAACATAATAATCCAGTATATTCTTTTACAATACCTCAAGAATTGCAAATAGAAATCTGATCCCCAGTCTTTGTGAAGCTAAACTTCATGTGAGAGCTGGCAATATCCTGCATCTTCCAGAAAGATTATCTCCTTCAGTGCTCAAGAGATCTGTTTCTCCTTTTTCTGGCCTGCTCCACCACTTTTTCCTGGTCACATTTGCTGTATAAAGTCTGCTCCTGTTGCCTCTCATTCTGGATCTCACAGAGTCAGCCCCAAAAACAAGTTAATAACTTGAACATATGGCTGCAATGCTTCCCAAATCCCCTGCCTTCTGCCCACAGCAGCACAGGTCCTGCCAGACTTGCCTGGATGTCATGGTCAGAGCTACCACAACTGCACCACAGTCCCAGGCTTTTTGCTATCCCCAAGAAAGGACATTTTACTATTCCCGCTGAATTCAGTGGAGCTGGGATTTGGCAGCTGCTCCTTCAGCTGGACAATCTCTTCTGTCAGATGGCCAGGAGCACAGGTTACATGGGTGACAAAGGGTGTGAGAGGACGAGTCCTCACCACCTTCCTCTTGTAGGGACCCAGCCCCACTCCATCTCTGCCATCTGCTGCTGAAGGCACAGCCAATCCCTCCATCTTCCCAGTCTTACAGTCATTCCCTCAGGTCCCAAAGGCACTGACCCACTGTTTTATCTGAAAACTTCTAGTTGAAGATGTGGTCTGAGAAAAAAGAGCATTCCTTTTCTTTGGGGTATATATTTCCCCCTGCACATCTCATCGCAGCCTGATCTGTTTAAACATCAAAAGTACTTGTGTAAATATATACAATGAGGCTAAGTGATTAGAATAATCTAATGCAAATTTCAAAGACTCTGAGGAGATCTGAGAAATCAACACTGTCATAAGTTTCATTTCCACAGCATGAATGGAAATAATATTAGTAAAATACAGTTTGTACTTCAAAGAAAAGCAGTGTTGAAATGCTAATAAGTGAGAGGTTTGCTGGAAGGTGGGGAGGGGAACATGGCAGGTGCATGGTAAGCTCTTTCTCTGGTTGTAGATGTATTTTATTTGTTCATAAATGCCTTAAAAATGTGATAACTTCTCTGTGAGCAATAAGGCATTCTTTTCCATTAACTTTTGCCATATATTATTTTCATGCATCCTCATTCGTTTCCTGAGCCTGTCTTCAACTCCACAGGCCAGCACTGCTCGGGGCATGGCCCTGGCCTCTCTTGGCAGCACCAGTGTCAGCCACCACAAGGGCTGAACATAAGAGCCGTATAATGTCCCCACAGGGAAGGGAAGCCTTCTCAAAGGCAGCACCCAGCCTCAGCCACCCTCTTCCCAGAGGCAAGGATCCCTCTTGGGCAAAAGGGAACCTAGCAGGAAAGCAAAACATGGTGCACAGATGACTCAGGCAAGAAAATGCAGTGGAGGCGTAGCCCCTACAGGTGCTATCAGTCTGATAGCTGCGGTTCTTGTTCACAGTCTGAGCATCTGCTCTGTCCCCATCACGTCACGAAGTGCCACTGTGTCAGCCCCACTGAAGGGCGGCGGAGGAGGGAGTCAAGGTGTGGGGGCATCATGTCTCCTGTTTGATGGGGACATGAGAGAGCTTTGTCTAAACATCCACTTCAGACTCAAAATCTGCCAAGGCCCCACAGCTTTGTCTGCCAGCAGCCAGCAGCCAGTTCAAAAAAGGCTCCTGGGCTCTGGAGCTGCCAGAGCAGGAGCAGCCCCCTTGCCATGGCAGGAAGTGGCCTGTCTGGTCCCTGAGCTGGGGCTGAGTCTTCCACCTCCTCTCCCTCCACTTTCTCCACTGAGTCCTAGCGCAGCTCCACTGCCAAAAGCGCTCATTTCCTCATCACCATCACTCGCACTGAAAGCGCAGTGGGCAGCTCCTCAGGGCGCTGATGGAGAGGTGGCACATCAAGGCTGGGAATATGTCTTATTTTTTCAATTCTGAGGACAGGCATTTTCATGAGGAAAAAAAAAGGTACATTTTTAGATCAATAAGAGGTGAACAGTTCAGAAATAAAAGCCTTTCCTTCAGAAATGCAAATCATTTGGATTGCTGTAACATCTCCCGGGCTCTAATGATCTAAAGCACTGTCTTTTTTGCTGTCTGCAAAGCAGCCATAGCTTGACCTGTGAAGGACAATTTCATTTCAAGTGACCTGGGGAAGCAATAAAAATGAAAAGACAAAATGGAAAGAAATATTTATTTGAACACTCATGGCACTATTTTTATTTGCATCATAGAGATCATCGACCAGTTCTGTGTGATCTTTCCAGTCTCTAGAAATTGCAATGTTCCACTACAGCAAATGCGCCGTTTAAGGTCAATCATAAAACAGCTACAAGTACAATTTAAGCTTTTGCAATTACGGGCAAAACGAGAAAATGTACTTTGTACTCCATCTGGAATTCTACTCACTTTGTACACAGTGTTAATAAAATACAGCTGCAGCTCAGGCCAGTGCTAATCAAAAGTCATTAACATCAGAAGCTGTTCAGTGGCCTGTATGAGTTGTATCTTGTTGGTCTTAGCTCAGTGCCCATTAGACAGACATCTACATTACAGGCAGAGCCATCGTGCCGTTGGCAAGGACCACCGTGACACATATTCTCACTGAAGTCTCCTTTCAGAAGTAGGACTGACCACTTTTGGACACTGTGTCGTGTCCAACTCCCCAGCACCACTCATGCTCATAACCTCCGTGGGCCCTGAGGACAGGATGTGCATGTGCAGGGTGAGTAATAAAATGCAAATAGGGGCCAACAGAGAAAGCCGTGACTGATGTAAGAGCAGCAAGAAAAACCTATCCGGATGTCTGTCTTACATGGAGGGAGGTGATAGTTCTTCCCCTTCTGAACATCCAGAACCAGTCCCACATGTGACTACAGCCAAAGGCATTGCTGCAACAAGAGACACTGTGTGCCTGCAAAATATCTCTCTGAGTGTACGACATCCAAGACAGACAACCAGGGCTTTGCTATCTAACATATCCTTGATCAATTAGAGGAAAAAATTGATAAGCACGTCTCTTCTCTGCTCTGCAACATTTCCCTAACCTGCTCGTGTTTTTTCTCCTGTGAGATTGCTAAATTCAGAGCATAATCCTGAGACAGCACCTCCCATAACACCCTTTCTGGTTTGTCCTGCTCACTCTAAACCAGCACTGCATTTGGCATGGGAGAGACATCATTTTCCATCCCTGTGTTGGAGGATCACCCTTTCTGAGGCACGCAGGGCCAGCAGAGCATGCTGTAGCCCAGCTTTCAAGCCTCACTGCATCCGTATGCTTCCAATGATCAGGGTGACTTTTCCCCTGGTTTCTGCATGGCTATGACTTGTAGCTGTCTCATCCATACAACCATGGCCATATGCTCTTGGGTACCAGCAGGAGCAGGAAAGAAAAGATTACAGTCTTCAGGGAACTGTGCCCATCATTATCCCAGCTGCCACCACAACAGGACAGGTCTGGGGAGCTTCCAGTTCTCCTGTTGAGACTCTCTACTCTTCTGTGACATGACATTTTGCACTCAGATTTGTCATGCACCTCTCAGGTTGGAAATCATATTTTGAGCCATTAAATCCCCCAGTCCTAACTCCAGTAATATGTTTCATAGAAAAATGTCTGGAAGGCCTTTTTTGCTGTGAAAATACAGTAATAAATTTGGGGTTTAAGGCTGTAAGGATCTAAAAACATGTATTCATTCACTGAGATGTTTTAAAAAGAGTAAAAAGCTAAGCAAGTGAAAATAAAGTAGGTCTGATTTATACAGTAATACAGTAAAAGGGCTGTGCAGGAAAAGCAATCATTTTATGTATGTTTATGCACATTAACTTTCTAAATTATTATACAGTCTGTTACATCTAGGTTTTCATCGGGTTTTATAATGCTTCAAAGGAATATAGCTGCAAATAGACAAGTATAAGTTTAATTTCTTTCTTTTCAGTAACAGCAAACGCATATTTTTGCTTTCAGATACTGCCTCTTCTGTCCATAGTACTTACATTTTTGTCTGCTTTTCTGCTGATAAAATTCTACTGATGTCAACTATAGCAAACCTTCATGCTTTCTAAATGTGTGAACAAGAAGGGAGTAAAGGCCACACTAAACAAACAAAAGTCAATCATCAAGGAATAAGTGGGGGTTTTAGCCTGCTCAAAGTAAAGGTAAGTGGAAGGGCCTTTATATAAACCTTCCTCCATGCTCAAAGGTAATATGTGGATGGTGTTATTTAAATAAAAGCTTATTTTTTGCCTAGTTTTTTTTCCTTGTGTGCTCTCAGAGGAAATTATATTGAAAAGGCTAAAGCCACTGACATTTTGGTGTTGTGAAAGAGTGAGAATGTAAGCTAGAAATTAATGGAAGTGTACCCCTAAGTATATGATCCATTAAGTTGTGTTGCAACCATGAGAAATTAAGGATAAAGTATTTTCTTAAAATCAATATCCCACGGGGGTGAAAGCAAGATTAGGATCTTTCAATGCAACAGTCCAATAAGTACCTAGGTATAAACACAAAATACTTCTGGTTTACTTAAAGGGACTGCCCTGAATAAGTACCAATGCAGCTGAGGACAAGCCAGGGCCTCTAATCCCAGTCTGGATGTCTCCAGGCTGGTGTTCCCAGCGCTCTGCACCTGCCAGTGGCAGCTCACTGGACGGCAGGAATAGGACCTCCCATGCCTGGCCTGAGATGGATCTGAACCGATGTTTTCAGAGCCGGTCAGATGCAGCAGGTTTTCTTTTCAATAGGATGAAATAAAATAATTCTCGGGAGGGCTTCTTTACATCCCATACCTGAACCTTAAATACAGAGAGAAACCAGGCATTAAAAGAGTGCCAGCTTCAAAAAGTTGTTGGCACTGACAGATGTGGCTTGTCGCTGCTGGCAGCAATAGAAAGAGCAAACTCACACCAAGCTGTAGAAAGCAGAAGTGAAGTGTCTTTATTTTGATTCTAACTTTTATATAGAGATATCTACATAATAGTGATTGGACAGTGTCATTCCACCCCTCAGGGGGATTGGTCAAAGCCTTGGAGCTCCAGTTAGCAAAACATAAGATTAGAAAAAGAAAAGAATGTCCCAGTTTATCTTGTTTTCTTACAGAGTTCGTGAGAAGGAGAAACCTTCTTCGGACTGTATGTCCACAGTGGCTGATCAATGGTGTTTTGTTGCTACAAGGGGAGCTTTCGCTGAAGCTGTTTCCCCTTGGTCTGCTGCCAGGGACAGCAGCAGAGGTCTCTGAGGAGCTAAGGAAGGAAGGCAAAGGAGCCTGGAGGAATTCCTTTGTGGCAGTGACTACAGACCAAGAGAAACCTCTTAGCCATATACATCTTTTATAGCCAAAACTTCGTAAACATTAAAAGCAGGCAGTATGCTGCTGAAAAGAAAGTCAACTCAATCCTCAAATACTCTTTTCATAGTATTCTGTCTTCAGATTCTGTGAGTGGCAGGTGAGATGAAACACTTCTGAAGACAGGTGCTTCTCCATCCTTCCCTCTGCATTTGGCATACTGGGATCTAAAAAGCAGCAGAATTATGAAGCTGCAATGGCTCAGCATGAGGCCCTTCTCCCCACTGTCAGTTCAAGCAAAGACAGAATCACAGAATCACAGAATGGGTCAGGAAGGGACCACAGTGGGTCATCTGGTCCAACCCCCTTGCTCAAGCAGGGTCATCCCAGACCACATGGCACAGGAATGTGTTCAGACGGTTCTTGAATATCTCCAGTGAGGGAGACTCCACACCCTCTCTGGTTAATCTGTTCCAGTGCTCAGCGCTCAGTAAAGAAGTTCTGCTGTTCAGGTAGAACTTCCTGTGCATCGGTTTTTCCCCATTGCCTCTTATTACTTGGCACCACAGAGATAAGGCCTGAGCAGGGGTTCTTCCTTGGTGAGGGGCCCTGTCCAAGCCCAGGAAGCAGTTTATGCAGGTTAGTGTGCCTCAGCCTGGGATTTCCCAGGTGACCCCCGTGTTAGAGCTGCAGCAACTCTGCTGCTTCCAGTCCCTGTCCTGTGCAATGCCCTCCTGGAGCACGTGCATGTGGGGCCTGCACAGCATGACTGGAGCTCCCAGAGC
>VZTG01004288.1:149530-197870 GCA_013397845.1 Melanocharis versteri | reverse complement strand
AAAAAAATTATTCTTTTGCCTAACTCCATGGGCAGATGGAGTCACTGCTATGTTAATGTACACTTGAATGAGCAAGATCAGCTTCAAACTCCTTATTTCTATAAGTACAGGGGAAAATTAAGGAGGCAGAATGTAATCACTCAGGCTCGTGTTTTGTTAAATACAGGCCTGAATAAAATAACTATTTAGCTTGTAAATCAACAATCCTTTTCTATTCTGAAATTACCTTATACTCAGCAAGAAACAAGAGTACATTGCAAGGAAACAATTCTATACCTACAGAGAACTCATGTTTCACATTTAATCTTTAAATTAGATAAAATATCAAGAAATTCAGTCTACCTTCATTTTGAAGTGTGCAAAATAGAGATGGATTTGAGAACTAACATGTTTTCTTCCGTTTTTTCCCCATGCTGTTTAAATTAGAAGAATTATCTGTCTTGAGACTAACATTACCTTGTCTAAAATGGTTTCAATTCATTAAATAAAATTCACAGACTGGAAAAAAAAAGTATTGACTGTAAGTTTCTAAAGTCCCAAGAACAATTGTAAGTGACTCATGTGTGTTTACACCCTGAGAAAACATTAGATGGGCATACACTTTCTTTCATTTAACCTGCTAACAAATTAAATCACAGATATGTCGCTGCTGGCAGCAATAGAAAGAGCAAACTCACACCAAGCTGTAGAAAGCAGAAGTGAAGTGTCTTTATTTTGATTCTAACTTTTATATAGAGATATCTACATAATAGTGATTGGACAGTGTCATTCCACCCCTCAGGGGGATTGGTCAAAGCCTTGGAGCTCCAGTTAGCAAAACATAAGATTAGAAAAAGAAAAGAATGTCCCAGTTTATCTTGTTTTCTTACAGAGTTCGTGAGAAGGAGAAACCTTCTTCGGACTGTATGTCCACAGTGGCTGATCAATGGTGTTTTGTTGCTACAAGGGGAGCTTTCGCTGAAGCTGTTTCCCCTTGGTCTGCTGCCAGGGACAGCAGCAGAGGTCTCTGAGGAGCTAAGGAAGGAAGGCAAAGGAGCCTGGAGGAATTCCTTTGTGGCAGTGACTACAGACCAAGAGAAACCTCTTAGCCATATACATCTTTTATAGCCAAAACTTCGTAAACATTAAAAGCAGGCAGTATGCTGCTGAAAAGAAAGTCAACTCAATCCTCAAATACTCTTTTCATAGTATTCTGTCTTCAGATTCTGTGAGTGGCAGGTGAGATGAAACACTTCTGAAGACAGGTGCTTCTCCATCCTTCCCTCTGCATTTGGCATACTGGGATCTAAAAAGCAGCAGAATTATGAAGCTGCAATGGCTCAGCATGAGGCCCTTCTCCCCACTGTCAGTTCAAGCAAAGACAGAATCACAGAATCACAGAATGGGTCAGGAAGGGACCACAGTGGGTCATCTGGTCCAACCCCCTTGCTCAAGCAGGGTCATCCCAGACCACATGGCACAGGAATGTGTTCAGACGGTTCTTGAATATCTCCAGTGAGGGAGACTCCACACCCTCTCTGGTTAATCTGTTCCAGTGCTCAGCGCTCAGTAAAGAAGTTCTGCTGTTCAGGTAGAACTTCCTGTGCATCGGTTTTTCCCCATTGCCTCTTATTACTTGGCACCACAGAGATAAGGCCTGAGCAGGGGTTCTTCCTTGGTGAGGGGCCCTGTCCAAGCCCAGGAAGCAGTTTATGCAGGTTAGTGTGCCTCAGCCTGGGATTTCCCAGGTGACCCCCGTGTTAGAGCTGCAGCAACTCTGCTGCTTCCAGTCCCTGTCCTGTGCAATGCCCTCCTGGAGCACGTGCATGTGGGGCCTGCACAGCATGACTGGAGCTCCCAGAGCTCAGCAAACACGCTTTCCCAAGCAGCAAGTGCACGAGTGCCATCTTCCTCAGGCTGCTCTGGGGGTGCTTCAGCCTCTGCGGTAAATTGGTCAGGAAGACACAGCGTCAGACTTGCAACATCAGGCCAGATGTTAGAGATTATGTCATCCGCACTGCACACAACCCTGCTTTGGGGCAGTGGGCTCATCTCAGACGCATTCAGAGGAGCTTCAACCCACTCGGCTCAGGTGCTGCATCCTGCTGAGGCATCTTGGCTCAGGAAGCTGGGCCTCCTCCACTGCTTTGGCTGGTTTTTACCACTTTCACAGCGAGATCAGGCCCCTCAGCAGAAGTTAAATCCACACATGTGAACCGTGAACCGCACACTGACATACTCCAGTTAGTACCTCTTGGGCAGTACAGGAGTTAAGCTGAAATTAGCAGGACTCTGGTGTGACCGACAATCATATGCAGAAAGGAGAAGGGTCAGGGTCCCTGTAATGTCACATACTTAAACTAACTCTGTCTTTCCAGCTCTGTCACACCCTTTTTGAAGCAATGATTTTTAATTTTTTCTTCTGGAAATAAAACAGATGCTTTTAATAAACAAGCAGAGCCCTTGGGTGCTGCATCTTTTTAACCAGATGACAGTGTGACTAGAAACCATCTCTCAGTGTGATAACTTTTGCCTTATCTCTAAAGTAACACATTTGCCTGATCAATCAAAAATAAAAAACACAATTTAAAACAGCTGCATTTTGGGTTTCTGAAATTCATCATATCTTTAGACTGTTACTCTTATCCCCTAAGCTGCGATATAATTTTAGTTAATAACCTCTTCCTTCACCTTTCCTTCTCCTTCACTTCACAGTATAGTCCCATTTCATCCCTCGCCTTTAAAAGAAATTGATTTGATTTTTTGGCTTCTAGGGAGGCGGGGGATAGGGGCCAGGACAACAGTGAGGAGAAGGAAAAGCTGAGTTTGTAGAGGAAACAGGATTGCTTTCGTGTCTTGCTTTTCTTTCTGCGCATATAAAATTTAGGCAACGAGTAAACCTTCCCCATCCGTGACTATGCAGAAGTAGGTAACACTGCCTAAAGCAATTGCAATAACTCACTTGCCACTTTTATAGAACTTTATTAGTTTTATGCTGATAACTTTACTTTGCAGGTAAATAAAAGGTAGGTAATTGAAATCACAAAGGCAGCTTAATACCTGAGCTAACGTATCATCAGCTGGATGGATCAGAAACCAGATTAATACTGTGTTAGTTATTTCAACTGGGCAGTGACATAGTTTATGTATCACATAACTGACTGTTCTCTGTGTAAAAAGGACAAGTGACAGAAGGACCTTTTTTGGTCTTTGCACTTGACAGTGCAAGTTCTATAATATTTAGGAGCAGAAATTTAAGACCATCTGGTCAGAAGCTACTCTACTACTGATAAAGGCACAATGGGATAAACCTGGAATCCAAATGTTTGGAGTAGTAGCATTAGTAAAAGCAGAGAATTTTACAAACTTTCTGGATCTTGAAAGCGTTACAGAACTTGGGCTTATTCATATGAAAAACTGATGCTTTTGTGGCTTACAGGCACAGATGGAGAAACGGCTTTCACCATTTCAGCCGTGATGTTAGCCATGGTGGCTAACAAAATGCAAGACTGAAATTAAAGACTTATCTTTCCATGGCAGAAATACGAATGATGACCACAGATTTCTGGTGCAACCAGATCTCAGGATCAATCTGAACTGACTGATAGCATGCAATTCCAACACCTCAGAATATATTGCAGTATACAGTAGTATTCCATCTCCTGGCACTTCTACTTCATCTTCCACACCTTCAAAAGGTATTCCTTCAGTCAGTCAAGCATGATATTGTTTTCTTCTTCCCTGCAGAGTGTGGCTGTAGCAGCAAACAGTTGACCAGTGTGCCATAAATTTCCAATTAAGATGGTAACAGAGGTCTCAAGATATGTGAAAGCTGAGTTTGGAAAAACTGTTTTCAGACTGGGCTCTTAGAAGCAAGGTAAAGTGTTTGATTGTTCATATAGTAACAGTTGGTCTACAGATGGCTAAACATGAGCCCAGCTGTGCCCAGGTGGCCAAGAAGACCAAAGGCATCCTAGCCTGGATCAGCAATAGTGTGGTCAGCAGGACCAGGGCCATGATTGTCTCCCTGTACTCAGCACTGGTGAGGCCAGACCTCGAGTGCTGTGTCCAGTTCTGCACCCCTCACTGCAAGACATTCAGGTGCTAGAGAGAAGGGCGATGGAGCTGGGAAAGGTCTGAGGGAGCACAAGTCCCGTGAGAGGCAGCTGAGGGAGCTGGGGATATTCAGTCTGGAGAAAAGGAGGCTCAGGTGGGACCTTATCACTCCCTAAAACTCCCTGACAGGAGGTTGTGGCCAAATGGGGGTCAGTCTCTTCTCCCAGGCAACAAGCAACAGGACAAGAGGAAATAGCCTCAAGCTGCACCAGGAAACGTTCAGCTTGGACATCAGGAGGAATTTCACCACAGAAAGGGTTGTTAAACATTGGAACGGGCTGCTCAGGGAGGTGGTGCAATCACCATCCCTGGAGGTGTTCACAAAATGACTGGACATGGCACTCAGTGCCATGGTCTGGTTGACAAGGTTGAAGGTTGGACTCGATGATCTCAGAGGTCTTTTCCAACCAAATTAATCCTGTGATTCTGTGATTGCAAGTGGATACTTGTTCTCTCGGCACATTTCTAACTTTCCCAAGATCAATTGCACAACTCTTGTAATTTAAATGACAGGAAATTATTGTTTGCTGATTTCCTACACCCTTAACACAGGCAATTTGACCCTTCAGTTAGGGTTTTTTAAACTACAGCCACTAATTATGTATGTGTATCCATTAATTTTGAATCTCAAAAACTGGAGAGTCCTGTTGTCTGCAGAAAACCAAAGCACACAAACAGCCTTCTGTGCTGGTCTTTTTGTTCAGCTTCAGAATGAAATGTTGCGTGCAGTGTGCTTGGGTTTGCAAGGCTCTGAGCAGAGGCGTTGCTCAAGGGAGCACAGGCTCTGCAAGCAGCTGGAGCTTGTGCTCTTTGCCTTGGTCCTTGATTAGACTTGATTCTTTAGGCAGATATGGCTCCCTGGAAACCAGCAAGTGGTGCTGGGCTAAGATTCTTGAGACAAGAATTGCTTCATGCCGTTCCCAGCTGCCAGTCCTGGGTAAATAGAAGTGAGTTGTACTTGGGCTCTCCATCACTTACCATACTGCAAAAGCAACTTCCAAGGCTTAATAGGTTTGATCTCACACACCAAATGGTCAATATTAGTGACAGAAGGAACACTAATATTGGGAAAAGGGCAACACAATGGTGCAGACCCTGCCACAGTTGCAAGCGTGTCTGAGCAGCCCTGAAAGGACCTGGGCAGTTACCCCTTAGGTCCCACAGGCTTGGAACAAGCGGGCGGTTGTCCAAGGACAGTCCACAGTCCACAGGCTGCGTTTCGCTGGCACCCAGCCCATCCTAACACAGGTGTGGCTTACTGGACTAGACACAAACTCCTGTAGTTCAGTTGAACCTAAAGGTGAGTGGGCAACAGTGGGGCTTTGGTAGGAGGGAAAAGGGCTAGAATTTTGCTGAGCAAAGGACCACAACCCACAGAGCAGTGTTCAGCACCTGGGGAGCTGAAGAGCTACAAGAGACAAGTACAGGAAAAACAACCCTCAGGTTTATTAGTAATGTAGTTTGGCAATATTCCATGTATTAGAACAAAATGCAGACACTAGACTTAGTCCAGTAAAGAACATGACAGATCATTTGGCTTTTGTTCTCACCTAAGGGTGTTTCACCAAAGGACCTGAGCTTAGTTGGAAACAAAACACCGTGTCCTGCAACTTCACAGGTCAGATCACTGCTTGGGCTGATGCTAATTCTCTGTCAGCTGCAGCAGTGCCTGTCACCCCAGGGCAGACCCTCCTGCTGGGCTGCAGCTTATGAGAGCAGCCGTGGAGCAAGTGGGAAGACCTCTTAACTTTCTCCATAAAACTGGAAGCAAGTTATTATCTGAGAACCAAACGTCTCCAAAAGGACAAAGACTTTCAGATATCTTTAAATGGTACTTTAGGGACTCTGGCTCATTTTCAATTTTAATAATCTGATATAGCTGTAATATTTTTTTTAATACCTAAGAAAAAATTACAGCACATAAAAGACCATGAGGTTATATTTTAGTTTTCTAAAAGCTGAGATAGTCATATCAATATATTGTGAAGGCATTGTAACAAGAGTGCTAGGATTTTAATGATAAAACATTCAGGGTCAGCACAAAATATATATCATCATCTGCAAATTCATTTTAGATATAATAAAATAGCATAGCATAGGAGATCTGTCACATCTTAAATAGGATAAATGTTATTTATACTTTATGCTGCAACATTTTATCTTCTGAAGAAGCAGGAAGGTACAGCAGGATTCAGTACTTGATCATGCAGCATCTGCAAATGTGCAGTGCAGCCACAGCAGCTCATCCAACAGCAACAGTCCAGGGCTGCAGGAATTGCCATGTGTGGGAATGCTGGAGGCCAGCTGAGAGAAGCCATGCTCACCTGCCCTACACAAAATCAGATGGAACCTGATGAAGGGGTGCAGATGGGAGAGAGGTTATAACAAGGAGAGCGGGCAGAGAGTGGGCTGTGAGGTGTCAAGGAGCTTTGGCCAGCTGGGAGTCGCTTGACCTGTGGGTGAGTGACAGCTTGGGTTTCTCTCCAAGGGAAATGTGGTGGCCAGGTGCAGCTGGTGGCAAGTAGTCTGGTGCTTGCAGGGGTGGCTACACAGGGTGGAGCGGTTCTGACAGAGCCCAGGGAATGGTGGGAATCTGTGCTCCAGCATCAGCTGGACGTTGGGCACAGGTCTGCCCTCAGTTGAATAAAACTTACTGACTTAAGCCAAGGTCAGAAATGTTGCTTGCAGGAAAGGCTTCTTAAGCTGTTAATTTTTTGATGACTTTGTGAACTGTTGAACAAAAGTGCAGTGTTTTTCTGAAGGTGTGATATGCTTAGATGGAACCTGCTACGTTTTATATTGGCCCTATCTGCTCAGAAATGCTTTTGACAGTAGATCACAGCAGTGTTCTTGTGCAGTATTAGCAGGTAAATGTCAGGAGGGGGTCTTTGAAATGCATGTAACATCAACTAAGTGGGGAGAATGTGGAAGGAATGCAATTTATTATCTAACTTCTGAATTATTCTTAATGTTCCAAATCTGGCAGCAGCAGTTGTATGCGCTAAATGCCTGGTAAGGAATTGCATGGTGCTCCACAGGAACTGTGAATGCTTTGGCAAAAAAAAGCCCCAAGGTTAAGCTCTGCATAATGCTTTCTTGGCCTGCACTGCCAGGCTTAAGAGGAGGGTGCTGAAAAAGCCAACTGTGAGCATATGGTGTTGTCCTCTGGATACCCTTCCTTCAAAGCACATGTTACACCTTTGTTGTTCAGCTCAAGATAGGGAAACATCTTTATTGAACTTCCTACATCATTTTCTTGCTTAAGAAGAACACATCTACTCCATGCTCAGAAGATTACTATTTTTTAATAAGGTAAAAATGGTAATAATGAGTTCTGTACAAGCTTGTGGACACATTCTGTTATTCCTGAGGAAGAAGCAGAGTGCAAATACCTTCTCATGGGATGCAGCTTTGCAGTAGTTGTTTTTCCAGGCAAGATGCCTTTGGGTTTCTGCAGGCTTCCAAAGTAGTCTAGTGAAAGGTCACATTTCAGTTGTTACCACCTTGAGCTGGCACACTCTGTGAATTGGTGTTGACATCCAGGTTGAGGTCTTTGCACACCTCTCCTGATGGTGGGAAAATTTCAAAGGGGCTCATCCTTGTCTCTGCCATCAAAATAAGGTTCTGAATTTAAATCAGACTGGAGGCATCCCAAGGGTTTATGAGCCTGACTAGCAGGGATTCACTTTCAAAATAATCAGCCTCTTTCTCTATGCCAAAAATAAAACAGTGGGAACAGCAACAGGCAACTATAGCAGTAAAATAGTTGTATTACCTGTTAAAGAAATTGTGGGGGTTTGGCATTCTAACACCCCAATAATTTTTTTTTTTTTAAACTTAGTGGTTTTGTAATGTGAAAATCTTCAACAGATGTGATGTAACATGAAGTGAAAAACATTACTCGGGCCCTGAGGCACTCAGTATTTCTCATGTCAGAAGGAAACCAAAGAGAATTTCAAATTACAGTTAAGTTTGGGGAACACTGGGAGAATCACAGACTGCAGAAGTGAGGTTTAAAAGAATGCAGCAAACACTTCAGCATACTTCAGTGTTAGAAAATAGGAGCAGAGATAGCTACAATAGGCTTTCTCATGCTTTGCAGTGGTTTCTTAGCAAACCTGCTTATCTGTAGTAGCTTAATTTGGTGAGACACAGAAATACAATTTCTTTTTTTCCCCTTCCATATTGAAGTACAGGCTTGTGAACCTACTGTTTGTTTAGCAAAGGGAAACCAGTGGCTTTTCAATGGATTATTCTTCCCATCTGTGACATTGTCTTGCTGATTTTTGTCTATCCTGCTTATGGAAGCTAAAAACTAGTCCCTGCTCCAAATTTCCTATGTGTGGTAGCCAATTATAGCACACATAATCTTAATGAAGGAGTGTCATTAGTTATAAAATATGTTTAGTCTAGAGCTTCATGAGTCGGAGATGGAGAGTCCAAGCTGCAGAGGGTTGCTGCCAACTGGACTATTCAGGCTCTGATTTTGTCAACTACTGTGTTTTCTATTTATGTATCTGCAAAGAAGAGATTATAAAATTTGTCTGTGTCCTAAGTGCTTTGAGCTTTTAGCAAATAGTTATTAATTACATGAAGCCTTTTGGGAGATGGGTAATTACATTTCTGCATCTTGTAGAATCTTATCTCTTCCTGCTTTAAGCAGCTTCATCTTTCAGTCTTGAGAACACTTTCCAGTGGAACTGTTGAAATTTAGAACAATTATTTTCAAGCTAATGGTTAACATATTAACCTCACGTAAAAGCATTTAAGATGAATTGTAGATACTGAAGATTATTGAACTGTTTCCACTTGGATAAATAGGAACTTTGCCATTGGCTCCTCTGGAAATAGGATCAGGACCTGGACAGATGCATGTAATGTCTTACGTGCTAATATCTTTCTGCCTGAACAAACAGGACTCTGAGCACTTCTAAGTTTGTCCTCTAGCTCTCTGTGACATGCCTGCTACTACTTTTTCAGCTGCTCAGTACATTATAATGATCTTCCCATTAATTTTCTGGAAAGAAAACCAGCAATACTGGATTGATCAAAAGACTCCCAGTCACAGGTGCTAAATTACACCTGATTATAAAGGAAAATGCATTAAATCTACAGGAGCACCCAATGAATCCATAATGAGCTGGTGCTGTCACCATAATAAACAAATGCAAGAAAAGAGGGGGCCAGAGCTTTTTTTTTAGGTTCTACAGGCACAGTAAATGTTGCTGTGATTTAATTCAAGTCCTACTTAAGCTTTGTTTACATGGTTATCACAGAGGTGAAAAAACCCAAAGTTAAGTGTAAGATTTTATCAAGGTCTTGGTTTCCTGAAGTACAACATGTAACTCAAGGGTATTCCTGGTTACACGTTAGAACTGTCCCTCTCTCAAATCAGAACTTCCTTTACCAGAGATAGGATTCATTTTCTATTCCATCCTGTTCCTGCAATTTACCTTAAGATAACCAAAATGATGCACTTTCTCTGAAAGCAAGCTCTGAGGGCCTATCCCAAAAAGAGCACCTGCTTTTAGCTGTACTGAATAACCAGAGAAAATGCAACACATTGCATCCTATCCAGCCTCTGCTGCCACAGATCGACATGTTTGTCTGTTCCAGCCTAAATCCACCAGATTACTTTAAAGCAGCTTAAACTTGCCTGTTTTGACCCTTGGAAGGTCAGGCACTGCAGGGCTAATTCCTGATCCCCATTTCCAGACAGGTGGACAGCACAGGCGTTTTCAGTGGTCTGAACAGCAGCACAAAAGAAAAGCAAATAAATGTCCACTAAGTAGTGACCTTGCTAAATAACAGCAGGTACCCTGAGCCTCTGCTGCAGGCACTGCTGTGGCCCTCACTTCCAATGTGCCATAGGAACACACATTAGCTCTGGAGTACTGATCTAGCAAGGATCAGTGCAAGGGCACTGCAATGAGAAAATGAGTAATTCTTTACTCTGATTATGATGATTAATTCTGTTATGTCAGCAGCCTTTGGCACAGCCAGTGACAGCAACAGATTTCAGAGGGGGAAAACCTAATTCAAGAGCCAAGAACCTTAAAGAGGGGTTTTGTGTGGTTAAGTAATAATATTAGTAAATGACACACAAGCAGCTATAATTTTACATATATGCAGAAACATATGTACTTTCCTCAGTTCTGTATAGGACTTGGTACTGATGGATAAGTGTTTTGCATTTGAAACATCAGCCAAGATTAAAAAACTGGCATTGTTGCTGGAATTGACCAGCCACAGATGGACTCAACACGGAAGGTTCTGGATCACATTAAGCTGAGCAGAAATTTTCTCACAGGTGCCAATTTCACAAATAAATAATCAGTGTTGAACTGGCAGGTGCCCCGCTTCCGTCACTTCAAGTTTGGTTATGCAAAAGACTAATCAACATATCTCTCAGGTACATCATTTAAGACAGGCCTTTGCACGTGATATACGCTGTTTCAATGTTTGAAGGGGATTTGGCTTTCAGATAGTGCATTAACTTGTTTCCTTTCCAGTTCTAAAGGCATGCACTGACTAGTTGTGGCCCTTTCTCCTACAGAGTTTCTCCCTCAGCTGCCATAACCAAGTTGTGCTCTTTGGCAGTTTGTGTTTGTCCTGGATGGATCCCAGCTCTTGTCTTTCATGCATTTGGTAGGAGATGCGTTTAGGAGGGAAGTATCAAGAACAGGTTTTCCAATCCTGTTTTGCTAGGAAATGTTCATTTGGCAATACTAACATCATTAAAAATGATTCTCAATAGGGTATGCTCTGCCAACACATGACCTTTAGCTGTTAAGAAAGAGTAGAGAAACACCACAAAAGCAGGTAATGATATAATCAGTTCAGGTATTTGACAGACAACAAAAAGGGCTCTCTTGCATTAAAGTATGGCATTTAGAAAGCTGCAGCAACACTTTAGGTGGCTGCCCTTGTATTGTGATCTGTCTGCTGTAAAACATTCCCCTACAGAGGGAAAATAAATGCCATTGCTTAGATCTGTAGATGGGTAATTAACATGTTCACTTTCAAATCAGAACCACTGCAAACACTTCTGCAGGTGTCAGCTTCTCAGCTCAGATGTGCTGATCACTTGCCTTGTACTGGCAGGCTTGCACAGAACAGTATTTGAACCCAGCATTTTGAACCCCCCATGTTTTCTCACCTTCTCAGTTCATATACAGCGTTGTTTCCTATCTATTTTTTTTATCGTATGCAAGAGTTGAAGGCTAGGCAAAGAAGAAACCTGTCTCCTTTTGATCGAATGGGAAATTGCCTTACAGATTTTTGTGGCAAAGAGGATACCAACATTTTTATTTCCATAAAAGTTTTGATTATCTGGGGTGCTCTTATAGTGGCCATATATAGCCCCAATTATATATAATAATAGAAATGCTGAAAAGGTGATGTGCAAACACACAGAGAACTACATTGATCTGCCATACTGACATAAACAAGGAAGCCATTTCAGTGTCAATTTACACTTTGTATACAACCTGCTTTCCAGCTATTCAAGGGAGATCAATATTTATGACAGTTCATTAGAGAACGCAGCTGACTTTTATTGTGCAGACCAAAAAAAATGCAGTCACCAACCCACCACTGCATTAATGTATGAAATCAGTTAACAAAATTATTGTAAAAAATAACTTAATTTCTGATGGGCTAATGGAAGCAAGTTCTACAGCTTTCCCACATTCCTGTGTTGATAGGAGAAAATGGCATTGAACCATTATAGCCAGTTACTTAAGGACAAAACCATTCTGTTGTTTAGGGGAATAAAAATATCCTGATTTTCTCCCCCAGTCCCAAACCCAACATCAGCTTATCTACAGGAAAAACGTCCCTTGGAGTTACTGCAGAAGTCCCACATTCTTTACTCTCTAACTCTGATATGTAAGTACCTGACAGAGCTATCCTACTGGCATGCTCACAACTCAGTGAAGCATTGCTTGGCTCCTTCCAAATGTTTTTAGCTTGCCAGCATACTAAGCTTAATCTTCTGATTCCTCATAATGTGCATACCCACTAGCATAGGTCCTTCCTAAATTCAAATTGCTGAATACATCTGTGGCCTCAGAATCTGAATCCTTCCCTCGCTCATCATTGTCATCTTCATCATCCTCTTCTGCTTCATATTCATCATACTCATCCTCACGGTCACCTGCATCCCCAGTCTTGCTGGAGGAAAGGTTTTTCCAGTAGGCATCATAACCAGAAGCTCCATCTGCATCTTCACCTCCAGTCTGTCGGCCAAACTTCAAAGAGCGCGCTGCAGGCAAAGAAAAATCATCACCAATTCAACATCTCATTTCTATCTTTTTTCACTACTTGAAGAGTAGTTTAAATGGCAATTATTTTTCATTTTTTCCCACAACTAAAATCTCAAACTAAACAAAAGTTTTCACTCTCTTGGAATCAATTAATGGTTAAGAATGAGACTGCTCAATTCCAGAACTCAGAAACACGATGTTTTTCTCAAAACAAATGACAGAAAACTGTGCAAAATAATTGAACATAACCAGACTTTACTCAGTGCTCCTAGGCAGAAATTAGTCACTAATGGCATTTGTATGGCTTGTTAGCTAGAGAAACTGGCTTACTTGACATGCTCAGATCCTTTGTCTGCTGAGTTTCATGGCCACATTTAGGGCAAGGCGGCTTTTTTCCTTTTTCCTGCTTGAAAACCTTACTTCGCACGTGATCGTCACAAAAACAAGCCTGTGTGTTGAAGGGAGAATACAAAGGCCAAATGTTTTAATCACAGAAGCACATTCTTCAGCAAGAAGCAAGCAAAAATGTAGCAGGGTCTAACAGCAGCAGGGTTTTCTGGCTGGGATTAAAATTTAATGAGGTCTCTCTTGCAGTGGACGTGGCATCTGTGCACAGAGGAGCCGCTCTGTGTTCAATGTGGTTCCAGGGTTTCTGGAGAAGAAGCTGGACAACAGTGCCAATAAACAAGCAGAGAAAGTAACATGCTCCAGGGCTGGATTGCAGTGCTGCCCACAAGGAGCCTGGCAAACTTGGGTTTGTGTTGACAAGCTTAAACAAACATAATGAGATGTATGCCAAAACATCACTATGCAGGGGCCTGAAGGCAAGAATTAGAGATGGGAAGTTCACACGCTGAGCACCAGGGTGCAGTGAAAATACATGGAAAAAGGAACAACTTGGAATAGGCCATCAATGCCATGGGAGAGTGCAGGGAAAACATACGGAGGGTAAAAAGAGTAAGAGCAGGCAATGAACCAGCACGTGGAGAAATCTGGGCAATGCTGATGATGAAGCAGGTAGAACTTTTTATAAAAAATTACTTCTAAGTGTGTAAAACCATAAGCCTGATGTCAATAAATCAGCGTGTTCACACGTAAACCTGGATTAGCTGTGGAGATTATTCCTCTGGATGCAGCGATTTATGGTCAGATCATCACCTGACTGTTTCAAAGAGCAACTTTTCTAATTGTTGTAGTTCCACACTGGATCAAAGCATATTCCAAAGCCTTGGATTCTGTTCAAGACCAAGGATTTATTTTGTTGTTTTGGTTTTTTTTAAAGCCCCAACATGTTGCAGGCCCAACTTAAACTAAGAAGGCTGGGCAAAGATCACCTCACGCTGTCTTATGGTTAGCAGAGAAGCACACATAAAAGACCTTTTGTCCCCCACAGGTCTGACCCCAGGCTACAGAAACTAATACAGAAGTATGAGTTTCCTTTCAATCATGGAGAGGAATTGGAGGCCAAGGAGAACAAGCCTAAAATCAGCTCCTCACAACTGTCTTTACTCTTTACCTTACAACGCAGGCAGGAATGCTGCCCCAGCCTGTTACAGGAGACACCTGTTGGAGAAAAGCAGTATGACAAATTCAGTACTTGGAAACTGCAGACCTGTCATGTTTTTAAAACCTTGTAAAAGTAAGCAATACCATAATTGAGGCATTTATTTATAATTCCCTGATACAACTGCACTCTCACCATGTGAATCAGTCCTTTTACCTCACAGTACCATCTTACTAGATTTTTTTTCAACTCTAAACCTCATTTTGACACAAAAAATGAAATTTCAAGAGGGGAAAAATGTTCAACTATTTCTTCAGCTTCCAAACTTTTAAAACCTGAAGTTTCAGAACCAATTTGGTATTAAGGTTTCATCTTGCTTTTCCTTTTCTCACAACATTCAAAAGGAGTGCTAGAGAACTAAGAACACTTAAAGCTTGCAAACTTCCAAACCTATAAAAGTTGTAACATTCTGTATTTTCTGTCATGTCCTCTGGAAATGTACTTGACCGCACAGAACTTCATAAGAGAGTCTATCTGTGTTAAAGAACTGGAGCTGGCACACGAGCTGTAAAGAGCAGAATCAGTGCCCAAAATTTAACTTGTCTTGAGCTTCAAATTGTTTTTATTATTCCAGTAGAGGGAGTACAGTAAAGGCAAACACTCAGGAATTGGCAGCAACACAAGGTTTGGTGAAGTTACTCCTCAAGAAGCAGTAATACGTACTTTACCAGTTTCTGTGCAAGTACTCATTCCTTTCCTCCTTGCCTAACCTCTTTGACAGCAGTTTTTGAATCTGAAGTAATAAATATCATGAGTTCTCCACATAAGCAGGACAGACATGGGATTTAGAGCTCTGACGTGTTTAAAGATGGAACTGGAAATGCTGATGCATATATATTCATCATTTTTTGAGTATCTGCACTTCAAAAAGCCTCTCTCAGATAGTGATGGAAAGTAACGGTACCTTTTTCACAGATAGAATGGATTTATACTACAATTCCATGACTACATTTGAAGTCCATGTATTCTGTAAAAGTACAGGTTTTATAATTTTGTTACCTCACACTGACAAAAATCTTGTCTCTACCAAGTCTGTGCTGTGCCACAAAACACCAAACACAGTGAAAACCCTCAAAAAATCTCTCTCTCTATTCAGGGTGTGATATCACATCTGTGAATTGAGAGCTTCCAACAATCATCGAAAAAACATTCTTGTGGAACAGCTGTTCCTGCCTCAATATTGCTACACAGGAAGATATTCTGGCAGAATACATCAAGGAAAGCTAAGCAAGGCTTAAAAAATAGCTGGCTGGGAACAAAAGGATGGGAGATGAAAAGGAGATAAGAGATGTCTAAAGACACCGACTATAACATGGAAATCACAAATATTCTGGACCAGGAGAAATCAATTTGGTACAAGAGATTAGTCAGTTCAAAGGAAAATAGCCTTATGATAAAGAGCACCTTGAATTTCTACAATAAGGATTGAAAATGTTGTAATAGTCAAAATACATGTATACAAGTTCTGGGAAGGACAAACAAATGCTTGTCTTGTGATACACCAAATCGTAGTTAACAATGGGTAGGGCAAGAAATACTGCTAGAAAAATTTAGTTATTTCAAATATGCATAGTCTTGGCTTGTTTTGGTTTTGGGTTTTTTTAACTTCCCTTGAAGTTTCCCTGTTTCAGCCAGAGATGAGTAGTGGGTGAGCAAAGTCGGGCATGGTCATCACATCCTCTTACAAATACCAGTTTCAGTTTTGTCCACACAATTAATCAAAGTTCCAAAAGACATAAAGTGTTCAGCTACCTGTTCTTTACTCAGAAAGAGTGAACATGTATCAGCATTTGATAAATTATTAACACACATATCCACAGTCCACTGGTCAGTGAGGAAATGAACACTGAAATCATGCTCTGGAGCATTTTTGTCACTTCCTTCTGTGCTCACCCTGTCTCACTGAGTCAGATGACTGCTGAGTCACAGCCTTCCCCAGGACTTGAGCAGCTGCTAATCTTTCACCAGCACACAGGCCTTCCACAGGAACCTGGGAAAGTTTAGCCAGACTAAGACAGGTGGCATTGTTTAGGGCATCTGTTTTCCAGGAGGAACAGGTATCTAGAACTAGCTCATCACTGGGTCAGAAGAGTGGAAGACAGCTCCTTCTGCCTGCAGAGCTTTGTGGAGTGAAAAAGCAGCATCAGCAGTTCCAGTTGTTTTGCTGCAGTCCTGGCCACTGCCAACACTGCAACTTTGGAGAACGCTGGCTCCTGCAAGGGCAGCTTCCCATGGGAGGCCTGTAAGAGCCTGGCAGGAAAACAACTGCCATGTATGCTCTGGCATGGAGGAAGGCCCATGAAAGAGAAAAAGGTTCTAGTCTGGATAACTGGATACCAAAAGCCAGTACATAGGAAACAGGCACTTCCCTCCAGCAGTGGCAAAATCTGCTTGGGAAAGGTGATGTAGAGTATTCTGGAGCACAGATGAAGCAAGTAGAGTCTGCTGGGCTAAGGTGAAAGGAACGATGAATAACTAACTTACATTTAAATGTCTCTGCTTCCAGAACTTGGCAGCTGGCTTGATGTTCAAACTGATCATCTTCACAGAGGAAATCATGGCAAAAAGAGCAGGCGAATATTCTGCCTCCTGAGAGATTTATCAAGGCAAAACAATTAACAATGGGCACAGGCATCAAGTCCTGCTCTGCAAACAATTTAGGCGGTAGTTTTGACTGAAGACCAGTTCCCCCTTCCGTCACAAGTGCTTCAAAAATGCTAAATTAGACACTGCCATCCATTTTTTACACTGAAAAATGCCTCCTATCCTACAATATAAGACAGCATAACTATAAAGCAAGTATTACTTCTAGTACTTTTCTTCATTTTAATTTGACTTTAGCATTAACTATTTTTCTTCAATCAGATCACTCTCTCATCCAGTCTTCTCCCCTCACCTCTGATACACACTTCAAATAAACACTTTAAAGGATTCCACAAATGGAGACCAGTATGGTTTCCTAAGCAACTGGGAATCCAAATACTTATGCTAGTGCAGAAGAATGGAGTGAGAACGGCAGAAAACCGTGTCGGCAATTTGATGCAGTGCTTAATTACGTGAATAATTAAGCTGATAGAATCAGTATAATTTAGATTACATAATCATCCCTGAATTGAGCACTGAATGTTCCTGAGCAGGTCATTTACTGCCCCCACGGTATAATGACTATTTTTAAAACGGGGAGAATCCTTGCTTTGAACAAACATACTGCAAGGACTAATTAGTGAAGACTAGAAAGGCTATGTTAAGAATATAGGTGCACTAACTTAAGCAATGCAAGGAAAGGAGAGTAATTTATATTTTCTTATTTTTAAATGTGAGCAACCTACCATGGTCCCAGACACTTCTTTCACACTCAACGCATTCTGCATCTGCCAGAGGGCACATACACGCATGGGTGCTGAGACACTTCCTCCCGTGACACACCCAGGCTTCACAGAAATCACAGATTGCACCCTGCAATCACAGCAACATATCATCTCAGGACTTCTGCAACACCAAGAGAGAGACTTATCCCATAATCCTCAATGTATCCTAGGATCCATTCTCTCAGCGGGCTCGTTTTGGTTGAGTGAGAGAGTATTGAACCAAATCTGTGTTCTGACCAAGCAGCTCCACAGTTCACATTTGTTTGTTATTCATTTCTGCAGGATTAAGTATGATACAAAATAATTTGGTTATTTATCTCAATTCTGTTTTTCACATTTCTTATTACACATTTTGCACGTGGAAAATTGTGTCCTCCAGTTGAAACCTGAGATCCATAAACAATAACAACGTTCTGGCAAAAATGAAATTTCAAAGAAGATCTGAAAAATGCCTCTAGACTCTTATAGCTAAAATCACTCATTTGGATTTTATACTCTGCTATATTAGAGCACAAGCTCTGCAGAGAGCAAAGATCAAATAAGTCATTAGAAATAAGTTAGACTCTTTAACTTTTATTTTGATTAAATTACAAGATCTCCACAACAGCTATCCTTAACTATAGCATTTAAGAAGCCTTCTCAGCCCACAGCTAACTAATTACCATGTGCATTACATGCACACAAAGCTAAGAAAACAATGATGAATCCAAATTTAACTGTTGATGCATTCACTCTTGCATCAGTGAATGCATGGGATGAGTTCAGGAATGCCAGCATGTAAAGGCTGGCTGTGTTACTGAGAACAGCTGACAGCCAGCTGCAGGCAGAAACAGGACAGAGGCTTAGTCCATTTAACCAGAGGCTGTGACATGTCACACCTTGCTTTCCAGAATGAAGACACTAACTTGTCCTTCTAAGAACAAAACTTCAAAGGCCCGAAGCTATGATTATCTCTAATTAAGAGCCCAAATGAGGGGTTTTGCTCATTAAAATTCCCCCCTAATAGAACAGATTCCTCTCTGTGATACTGATGATCTCTGCAGTACTAAGACAACTGCGACAAAAGTCTGCAGGTTTCTGCAGAATAATCATACATTTTAATAAAGGCTGAGAATTGTCTATGGGGCATGTAGGAGTCCCATGCTGTTCATGTATGTGCTTAGGGCCTGCCACCAACACAGATCCATTAGTATCCACAACATGTGTTGGAGTTTGCAGGAGCTGAATCTAAAAATGAAAAATCTGGGGGTTTTAGTATAAGGGAAAAATCAGTTTGTTACAGAAAAACGAGGAAAAAAATAAACTTAGCATGGTACATGCTATCATTCCACAAATCTGTTCTATCTTTTTTCCAGGAAGATTTGCACAGAATATCCTCATTGTGCAAAAAAGGCTATAATTTTGTATACATACCACCATAGCTAGTCCAGTACTGTACACACCAGCATGTTTTATAACACAGTCTGAAGACTTCATCATGCATTTGGTTTTTCCTGTTTAAAATAAAAAGGCAAGCAACCATAAGAAAACTATGTAAAAATAAAATTTTAAAAAAAGTAGAATGCATGTTCTTGTAAGAACAGCACTTCAACTAAATGCCTGTGCTTAACCATAAATCTAGGCAAAAATAATGCAAACAAAGATGTTTGCATTATTGCTGCATTCTGTAACCCACCTTCACAACTCCCTTAGGTTAAATTAATTATTGTCTGTTTTCAGTCAAATCTCTTGCCCCTGTACTGAGATAATAAGACAATGTGTTGGTCTTGCTCTGTGTTTTGAGGCACTGGCAAAAATGTCAAAAGTCAAAATCAAAGAACAAAACTAAGGTCAAAGTCCAGCAATGACACCTTAAAGAGTTGTGTTTAAAACTGCTGCAAGTTCTGTCCCACCATAAAGGCAGCTGAGCTGAGCAGTGAGAGGTGGTGGGGGCATTACTGGGTGTGGAGCACTGGAACAGAGCTACAGTGCTCCCATCCCTCACGGGCTCCTCTAAGAAAGATGCTGCTGGTTTGTAGTCCCCAATGCTTGATTAAGCATCAAACTGCTCTAATGGCCTTTGTTTGGAAAACCCTGGATCTCAATATAGTATGGTTGTTGATAGGAATGTTTTTCCTCTAGAAACATACTCCAGATTAAAATAAATTCTACACAGATATGAACCTTAAGACAGAGAGCATGTTTTTAGTACTTCACTGCATGGTGACAGAAGTGAGGCTTATGAAGGGTGACACACTGCCACTGCACACTAACAGCCTGGCTTCCAGAAATGCTCGGTATCTGTAGTCACAACAAAGGCACTGGAAGCTGCATGTCAGCAGCTCTGAGAGTCAAACTTCAAAATAGCCAAATTGCTTAATGACAAATTGAAAATCTGCAGCGATGTGTTGAAACAATGGAAAAACAAAATTCACCTCAGTATGAAATGAGTATCAACATCTCCTGCAAGCAAGCAGCTGTTTAAAAACAAAGGGCATTTTAGCCTGATTCAGAGCAGTTCTGTCACTAGGAGTCTTTCTCTTCTAATTTCACAGCAACAGCCCTCTAGCCCACGTAACTAACAAGAGCTGCATATTACATTACAACCCCATGCAAGGTGAATAATATATTTTTGCTTTAATTGACACTGAATTGATCAGAAATTATATAATCCCTAAAAAGGCAGTATTTATTGGTGCCTTGCTAGCAGTCAGAGCACTTTTAGTTTTGCTGCTGTTATGATAAAATGCTCCACATGGTCAATCGACGGAAACAGTCAGACTTCTCAAACCTAAAAGGAAGTGAGACAATTTTTTCCAAAGAAGACAAGCCATGATCCAGGCTTGCAAACCTCTGGGGGTTAGAGGCACATATACTGATCAAACAAGATCACTTCTCAAGGAGAATATTCACAGCAGATTCAAAAGTACCTGCTCCACATCACAGAGGTACTTTAAGACAAAGCTACTCTAACACAAGTACTGAGAGTTTAACACCATGAACAGGACTGAGGACAGCTTGTTTTCATTCATTATTTCTACTCACCACATTGTGCACAAATGGGCAATTTCTGAACAGAATTACAGAAGTAACAAAAAGCTCTATTCTTCTGTCGTCTACGCACACGGAGGGGGAAAAAGAAAGAAAGTATTAAGCTTCAAAAACAAGCATTAAAAAAAGACCTGTAAAATGTCTGAAACAAATATTAAACTACTGGTTTTAGAGCGGCAAAAATTCTTACCTTTGGCATTTATCACATTCCTAAAGAGAAGAAATAAAACATTGGTAATTATTTTCATTCTAAGTAAAATATATAAAATCTACAGACCCCAACAGGGAGTTACGATTAGGATGCAAACCTTTCAATCAATATTCTGTCTGGTGCAAACGTAACCTTAAATATAAAGGAAGGACAGTAGGAAGAATGACATTCTAGTGGCATTAAATGCAGTCAAGGTATTATCACTGGGTTTACATACTTGAAAATTAGGTATTTTAATACAGAATACTTTAGGTTAATTTACCATTGAAGCATTACAAGGATGTTTGGCCAAGTCTATGTTGGCTCTTGAAGCCCTTATCTGCTTCTCACGTTCCCGACGGTTCTCAGCTTTCTTACGAGCACCAGTCTTTTTTTTAGGCATATTTCACTATCTGTGGGGGGGAAAATAGGCATGGAATGAATGCACACAAAATTATGTAAATACATGGATACACATGACACATCCAGCACTAAACCTGGATCTTACAGTTCCCGCATGAACTGTGCTTCATCTCCATCCATTTCCTTGTCTGAAGTTTCTTTTGAAATGTAGAATAAGGGGACAATCCACGAAGAAGAGCCATGTGATGAACCATAAAGAATCTTGTGAACTGGAAAACTTTGCTGTCCTGAACTTTTGTGTTTAACTATCTTTGAAGTATTTTGCCCTAAAAAAACCGAAACCATTACATCTGTAGGTTTGTTTGTGATGGACCTCTGGTTTTGGTTTGCCTTGCCTGTTTAATAAGCACTTGTAAGGACAGTTGTAGCATCAACAGGCAGTCAATTCTAGCAGCTTCAACTTGGAAGAAAAATTAGTATCTTCATTCAAAAGGTCTTATAAACCAAAGAATCCTAACTTTCCCGAACACAGAAATATATTGTCCTCACCAGATACTAAAATTTGCTTTTGATAGCACACATAAATCAGTTTTCTTATTCTGTAGCATTTTGCACCATGTTTAAATCGTATTAGTGTCATATTTTGTAGTCAAAATTATATTGCTGTGCTGCCTGCTGGCAACTGTCATTATTCTAGAGTACGACATTTCTGACACTGGGAGTCCAATATCAGGCTCCACACTAATTTTCAAACCACTCAAATGCTGATTTAACAACAGAATCTGATGGTTAGTATTTATACCCTTGACTTCTTCACATTCCCTCATAATGGAAAGCACCAAAACGACAAACTGTTTTCATGAAAAGCACTTCCCCAGTGCCTACTGAGGACACAGATTACGAGAAATTTTAGATGGTAGTTTTCAGAAAGTCACACTAAACTAAGTGACAACAGAACTGCAATGTCAGGTCCTTTTAGCAAAGCTGTTGAGTGAATCCATGCTTTCAAACACCATCCAATAATAACAACATCCTATAGATCAATATTCTTATCCCTCTTTCCCTCTGGGCTTTCATTTAGGTTGTTTGTTGTCTTCGTCCTGAGTTCAAATTTTTAAAGAAATTTACAATCTTTTTAATTTTTGGACTAGAGCTTAACAGTGATTCCAGAAATTATGACAGCATAAACCCTGTCTACCTTCAATTCCTTTCAAATCAGAATATCACCTCTTTTGTAACCACTAATTAGTATTCAAATGCCTCTGCACATAGTGTGTTCTAACTCCACTTTTGGCACACTGTTAGCAAATGCTCAGGCAGGAAAGACCCAGTGGAATCTGTCTGCAGTCCAGCTCTCCTGAAGGGTGTGTGGGAGAGAAAACTGCATCTGGAGAACCTAAAATAAGAGGTTGTAGGCCCATGCCTGGCTCCCTCTGCAGCCCCAGAGGGTACAACTGTGCTCCCCTCCAGAGCACTGGAGCTCCTGAACTGGGAGCATTCTGCACGAGGGTTGTTTCTCCATTTGAAGTTTCCTACTCAGGATTGAAATGATGTGCCTGGGTCACAGCAGCAGCTGCAGGAGTGAGCGTGGCTCTCCAGCTTAATGGCTGACGCTATGGCACAAGGAAGTAGAGTTCACATATCGGGAGGCTGTGCAGGAATGAGGTGAACAGTTCAAAGGAAAAGCCTTAAAACGTGTTATGTGAGTATTGGATCCCCAGCACTGTGTTCCATTCTGTAAATTTTCACCTCGTGTGGCTCTCCTGCTGCATTATTTGCTAAGGCAACCACGGGCAAAGATCACAGATTTCCCACCACAGCTCCAAAGACTGCTGGTGGATTTTAACCGGTGTTTGTGCTATGTGAGGTGTATTAACAATGCCTGGCATCTAAGATCTGCTGAAGTCACAGCTTCTCGTCCTTGGTGAGGTCCCAAAGACACACACTGACTGCACCAGCAGGTTCCTGCATCTTCTGAGCTGAGCGGGACAGTGCCTTGCCTCATTACTTGGTAGTACACTGCCCACCCTGTTGTCACAGACATCGTGAACAGCTGGAACGAGCTGCTCACGGCGGGGCAGGGAACCGTGGGGCTACCCTTGTCAGCCCACCGATACCAACACCCAGAAGAGGCTTTCCGTATTTCAAGGTTTCTTGTGCTTAACCATCGAACAGCTTCCACCCTATGTGTATTCAAAATCTGTTTCACCACTAGCACAAAATTACAATTTAAAAAAAACAAACTGTATTAACAGTGGTTCATACTTAAAAGGATCATGGACTGAACGCCCTAATAATGTAATAATTGTTTTCCAGGCACTGTGATGCCCGTGACTTACTCCATCTTTTGGAAGCAAGGTGGCTAAAAACTGCACTGTAGGCCCGCAGCACCCGGGGGCTGCTGTGCTCCAAGTGCCCAGGTGTGCGGGGCTTTCCCCAGGTACCCCCCTGACCCATTCCCTCCTCAGGACGGGCACCTCGTCCCGCCGGGAGCCGGACGAGACCCGCTCCGAGGCTCTGAGGTGAAGCGCCGCCAGCAGGGCTGCTCTTGGCGTGCACACGCACACTGCTGGTGTTCAGCTTCTAGCGCTTTCCCNCATTCCTGCTCCCGCTCCCGCTCCCCCCTCCGCATTCCCGCCCTAGCTCCCACCTAGCTCGGGCGGCCGCGCGGAAGCCGGAAGCGGCGGTGCGCCGCGGTGCGCAGCCCGCCCGGCCCGCGCCGCCCGGCGGGAACGTTCCGGGCCCGATTCTGCCCGTTTCTCCTCACGGGATGCGGCGCGGGCAGCAGGAAAGGGCTTTTACATCTGTTTGCATGGATGTTACTGCTCAGCGCATGGCCCGGCCTCACATTTCGTTTGCTTTCGAGGCAATTGCACCTCAGCTTTCACTTGTCAAGAGACCGATTTTTAGGTATAGTGATTGCAGCGATTAGTCGTGATTGTAATTGGCAACTGAAAAGTTATCTCTGAAATCTTTCATCTGTCTCTTGAGCTGTTTTTAAAATGAAGTATTGATTAATCTTAATGGTAGGAATGCAACGTAGGTTAAAAAGGGAAATTATACCCGTGCTCTAAAAAAACCCTGCACACAGCTCTGTCTCATCTGAGGTTATGCAAGTCGCTGTCACGGATGGATATTGCCTAGAAACCCCTTTGTGAAAATCATTAGAAGATGTATTGTATAGGTATTTAATGGAAGATGAGTGCATGGATGGCATTCCAGTGTATTTCGTGGTCGTTTGCCTAGAAAGGTTTTGATACGTATTTCATGTAAGTAAGATCTAGAGCATTGCTTTGTGTGCTTTGATCATCGATTCACTCGAGTGAGGTGGTTGTGTTGCTTCACACTGTAGTTGGTCATGTAATTCTTCCTGAAAGTTGGCTGCTGGTTACAGAACGTGATTTTGGCTTGATGAGAGACACAAGTTCTCATGGGCCATAATTGCCTGTCCAGGAAGACACTCTTAACTTTGGTGAGGCCACTGTTGATTCTCCCACAACAATGTTTGCTTGCCACGCTTTTCCTTCAAGACGTGATCTTCACAACAGGTTAGCGGGATGTACAGAAAACAATATTATTGTTTAGAGACAAAAAAATCGTGGTGGTCACTTAACTGGATGCTGCTTCTTCATGAGAAAGTGTGCAGAGAAGTAATTTTTAATTATTGTTAGTAGCCATGGCCACACACTGTTTAACTAACAACCTAAGTAGAAAATACCATCTTTTCTGAGATGTTAGAGGGGTTTTTGAGTAATGAATGCCATTAATCACCAATATTCTTGTTTTCTGCTGGTGACCATTGTAGTCTGTTTTAGGCAGGCATGAATGCAAGAACACAATGAGGATAAATGTTGTAGTATTGGAAAAAATACAAACAGAAAGTTTTAATCTGTTTTATAATCATTATCCTAGTCAGCTAATCTGCTCTCATGAATGAATGGAGCTGTTGAAGAAAGGAATATTATACATGCACAGATGTGACTGGGCATTTTTACATAAACTCATGAATGAAAAAGGAGAAGTCTAAAAAAACCCCAGTGAGATATGTGGATACTAAGATTTTTGTCTTAGTTTAATTTTACCCTGTGAAACATTATCTGCCTCAAATACGTTCCAGAAACCACCCTCTAGATGGCAGGAGTTCGTCACTTCACTCATGAACAGTAAAATAGTAAAACGTCTTATTTTCAGAACCAATAGAGTGGCCTAGGGTTGTAATACAAGCGAATTTAAAAAAAAAATTAGATGAGAATAGCCAATTTAGAGCTTACAGAATTTCCATTAGCAGTACTGGACTAGTCTTTGGGGAGTTGTTGCGGACTTGTTTCAAAGAAAATGCAGAAAGTAATGAGAGTCAGCCTCTTTTTTAGAAGTGTTTTCAGTTACCTTTGTGAGAGAAGCAGTGGAAGGACAGTGAGTGTGCCTCTGAACTGTTGTCATTCCATATTACCTTACAGAGGATCAGAACTGTCATGTCTTTGCTCAATGCCTACTGTCTGGCTGGCCAAGATAACAGGACAAGACTCTGTGAGGGCCGCCCTACACTGCCTGAAAAAGGTATTTGTCTAGGCAAAAGCTTTCAAGGCAGCACATTTATTGGTGACTGTCTTAACCCTAAGCTGAGCTACCTGCAGAGGACACTAGAGATAAAAGTGAAAGTCACTTCTGTAAACTAAATGATGCAATGACAGCAGAGCTGCTGGTCTTCCCATGCTAAAGGCATAACCCTGCAGCAGCACGCACTGCTTTTCTCTTCTGTTCCACTCTGCCATGTCATCATGTATCTCATGAAGTTAGTTTTACCTGTACAAAGGGCCAGAGGATGCTAATAAATCAGAATCTCTCAAAAATAAATGGTTCTTTGGGGTACAGAACAATGAAATTTTGAGCAATATCTTTCCACCTTGCTCTCTTTTTTGTTCACCTTTCAGAATCATATGGCAAGGAAGAGCAGTGGCACTATGGATTACATACTGCTTCTGGTCAGATGCATATTTTTAAGGCAATAAATTCACATTTCAGATGGGAATAATTCAGCAAAAGAGTGTTGCGAATAGTTGTCTGAGGGAAGGTGGGCTTGCTTTTTCCAGTGGCAAAGCTGAGTAGTGCCATTGCAGCACCGTGTACCAGCTGACATGGACACTGACCATCTTCAGAGTTGTTCTGCTGACTTCTTCCTCTGCTCATCTCATAAAAATTCTTCCTTTGCTGTGAGGGCACGTTTCAGGAATGGACATTTATTTATTCCTTAAGCTACTCACGTAATAACAAAGGATTCATGCCTTCTAACTTCTACTACTAAAAATTATTGAGATCAGAAAGGAAAATCAGGAAATTAAGTGTGTGCACAGCCTCTATCAGAATGGCAATATTCTGGGGCAGATAAGACCTTTATATGCAGTGACACTGGACTATGCTGGATGACAATGAAATATTTTTACTGCCTTTTCCTGTGATATCTCAGTCCCTTTAAAGATACAAGAAAGCATATTATCTCTCAACTTGAAATAAATACTGAGCTGAGTTGTTGTCATTTACTTTTAATTGAATGAACTGAAATTTCTTTTTCTCTAAATAATATGCTTGTTCTGATCTAATTAAGCCTCTGTTACCTACCTGCTTATTACCATAATTATCTTCATTATTGCAATGTCTCCTTGTAGCATTCAATATGTTTGCCTCCCTGGGGATTGCATTGTAAAATAGGTGCAGCATATACCTTTCTAAATGACCTTTGAAATGGTGTACATCAAATTTAATTTGTTTTTAAATCCTGGCCTTGCAGCAACTGACCTTAAAAGTCATGTCAATATTTGTTTGATGTAAGATAATTTTGTCTGAAGACATTTATACTTGCCGATTTTACTACATAAAGAAATGGGAAACAAAGAAAATAACTCGAGGCAAAAATCTTTACTGACGTCTACTGAATTGGCATGTTCAAATATAATATGTTAAAATAGGCATCCTAGAATTAGATGTTGTAAAGATTTTTTGTGTGTGTTTTCTTTTCCCCCTGCTATTATACCTGATGCTTGCAGTCATTAATCTTAGCCCTGGAAAGTCATTCCCCAAGACATTTCTAGATGGTTATTTTGTCTGGTCAATGTTTGTGGAATGTATCAAGAGGGAAAAGAAGAAAAATAAGAGATAAAACAAAAAGAGGAATTTTGCTGTTAAGTGATTAGAGTCTTGATTCAGGGAGCTCACTCAGTTGTCAACTTCTTTATTAAAATCTATTAATCTTTCCTGTGATATTCAAGTTGCATTTTTTCACATTTCTTCCATGACCTCAATAAAATACTGAACAGCATTTTTATCATGGTATCTTACTGGCACTTTTTAATTTTGTTTTTTGAGATGAAAGATATGCAGTTAAGCTAATACTGGGATTTATGTGCACAATTAATCTGCCATCATATCTTAATTACCATATATTAATTAAGATTTCTGAGGTGAGGGGAGAGCGCAAGACTAATCAGTTACTCATTTTGTAACAAAAGGGGGAAGCTATAATTTTTTGTTATGGAGAAAGAACTTGTTGTCTGGTGGCAAGTTATTAGTATTGTTTTTCCATGATGAGATTGCAATATCATAAATTACCTTGTTTCTCTTCCCTCTGATCCCATCAAAAGGCTGGCACATAGTGATATATTTGCTGCATAGGTGACACTGGGAGGCTTTGTTTGTGAAGAAGAGGAGGGAGATGCCTAATAAATGGCAGCACCTACGTGACAGAAATGAAAAAGGTAAGAAGAAAAAAAATCAAGGTCAGACAGAGGATGACTGATGACAAGAATTTCTTTCTTGGTGCTGGAGGCTTGTCAGGTGGAAGTGGCAGAGGAGAATGAAAAATGTGAATGTTTTAATTGGTCTCCGGATATGAGAGTAATTCACACAGGTGACCAGGAGACTGCCAAGGTGATCAGGAAACTGAGAAGCCAATCCCGTAGGAGGAGGCCAAAAAGATGTGCTGTATCTGGCAAAATGAAAGGTTAGAATGGGAGAGTGGGGTTTCTAATCTGAGTTAGAGGGGTGAACAAAATGCCTATTCTGGCACAACAGCAAATGGGTATGAAACTTTACAGCCTGGGGCCACATGGGGAGAGAGAGAACAACAGTGAGAGAGTGTCAAGGTTCAGGGGACGTAGTTTTGTGATGTATGAAGAGAACTGACACAATTTAATCGGGAGAAGGGAAGGCTGAGAAGATCTAACTGCTGTCTTCGAGGACCTAAAGGAAATTTATAGTGAAGACAGAGCCAGGCTCTTCTCAAGGGTACCCACTGACAACATGACAGGCAGCAGTTGCAAGCTGCAGCAAGAGGAATTACAACTGATACACAGAAAAAATTCTTTGAAGCAAGAGTGGTTAAGCAATGGAAAATCTGTGCTGGAGCCCCAAGCATTGATGTCAAGAAACTCTCTTGTATTTAGAATGGATATTATTAAAATAACACAATGAATTAGATAGGAAGGGACCTCTAGAGGTCACCTGTCCAAGTCTCCTGATGAAAGTTTCCACATCAAATAAGGCTGATCAGGGCCTTGTCTAGCTGAATCTTAAGTGTTGCCATGGATGGGGATTGCACAACCACTCTGGACACCGTTTTTCCAGGATTAACAACCCTGCCTGCAAAGATCCTGAATAGAAGAATCCCACTGATTTCAAAGGTAGTTGGACTGTGTCCTAGATGAGGTAGAATATTGTTTGCCATATTTTTCTGAAATATCTGTTCTAACAAATTCAACATTTCAGCTGTTCCATGTTTTTCTTCTGTTATCGAGCTGTGTGACATGTTCCTCCTTGGAGTCTCTTCTTATCTAGATAGCAATTTTTCTCCTTTAATTATGGCTTCTCCTTGTTCGGTAGGATTCGTTTGTAGAAATCTTATGCAAATATGAACTGAATGGTTTTCCTGTCTAATTACAGCTCCATTTAGATGACATTAATATCAGTGGCACTGAGCACTGGCTGAATTAAATACTGAATTTATTCAGCTAATGAAAGCTGAAGGACAGATCATTTGTTTTATGGCATACAACATGGGTGGCTTAGCTGTTGATTCAGAAGACTGAAAGAGAATTTTTGCATCAAGTGTTCACTTCCCTGACATTGTGAAGAGCTCTCTTATCATCTCTTTCACAAACTTAACAAGCTCCCATCTTATTTGCCCTCACCGTGTTTTTGAAAAGCATTGTGGATAAAGAACAGGATTGCACCCAGTGTAGCATAGCATCATACGGCAATTTATCACATATTGAATTTCACAGTGTAGGTGATGTAATACCTGTATTATAAATAAGATGTTTGAATGCAGGTAATCGAGTGTCAAGTCAGATGCTTATGGCACTATGAAAAATGACACTTGGAACCATTTCTAGGCATGTATATCAGTCCTCAGTATTCTGATTGATTTAGAAAACCCATTTGTTTATGTTCCACTACTGTTAGTTGATATTCTGAAAATAGTTTCTATTCATTCTCATTTGTGTTTTATTAGATTTCATTTATAGTGCAAAGTTGTAATAACAGTTCTATTGCTTCTCAAGTACCTGTACATTTAGACTTATTGAAATGTCACTATAAATAGTCATGTGCTCACCATGTTCACTAAACTCCTTATTTATATTTATTGTCGAGTAATGAATCTGTAGTCCTACTCTGAGCTAGAGCTTATCCACTGGTGATGTATTGTGAAATACATTTCCATTTTTATAATAGGTGTTTGAAGCATAGTGCTGTTAAAAAGCTGAGCAAAAGCCTTTTTGATGGAGTATGAGGGGAAATTGAAGAGTTTTTTCCAATTATTTTGTTCTATTTACATGTTATTTAAAACACTAGTGAAAACTGCGACACTGTTGTACCTAAGGACAAGACAAAAGCAAGCAGGTTTTGGAAACAGCATTCTGGGCTGTGAGCTGGTTTCCTTGCTCATTTTTACTAGGTTATGTCTCTTTTCGACAAGATAGAGTTCTGCAGTTTCTGCACTGAGTGTGTGTCTGATGGGTCACTGGAAGTATCAAGATGTTTGAGGAGTTGTTTGTGGGTTTTTTTACTATGTTTCTTGTTGGTGTCATGTCTCTGGGCAGTCTGTTGCTGTCTGCAGCTAGGATGTGGCTATGTATTTTATATGAAGTTAAATATTTGTCTGCAAGGGCCTTGAGGCTATGAATTTGCAATTTGCATGATGATGAGTGAAGTTAGAAAGGAATAACTTTTGGTCACTGCCTGCTTCTCTTTGTCTGACCCACTCTGAGATTGAAGACCTTCCAGGCATCCTACAAAAGCCAGTTGTGTAACAGATTTGGGCTGGAAGATGGATGGGATGCCCCTGGCAGCTAGTATGTTTCCAGAGCATTTTCATTTGTATCATTACCCAGCTGAAGTAAAATGTTGCTTGCATTTGTTTTTTGCAAGTGGCTGCTTGGTGGAGTTTATTTGCATAGTGGTATTTTTGTCACTGGTCAGTTAATTTTAAATCTAATTCGTTTCAGAAAGTTCAGACCTTTTAAATGAGCGCACTGTTTTCCTACATTAAATCCAGCTAAAACAGCCTAGAATGAACTGGAGCACTGGCCTAGAAAGGAAAGGCTTCACAGCCCATTACTGATCCCCTGAGCCATCTCATCCCCTTTACTGTCATGTAATGTTTGTTTAATGTAAAATTTCCATATAAAGCCAAACAAAATAAAACCCAAAATGCAGAACAGCAGCTCTTTGCCGTTCAGATATTAAAATGTGAAGGTAGTGAAAATGGTATTTCCTTTCATAAGTGCATAAATCACCTTAGGAGAACTCTCATCAGGAAAATGCTACAGCAGTGAGAAAAGGCTCAGCTCAGAGGAGAAGGTGGATGAGCCTCTTTTGGCACCATGGGCTGGAGTCACTGGGGAGTTTTGTTTTCAGCTTCAAGGGAGAGGAGGTCCTTGTGGGAGCCCACGAGGATTTCTAAAGTCAGCGCTCTGGGCCAGGCTGTCACTGTGCATGTTACCAAGTGTATCTGGGCAGGAGTGTGTCACTGTGTGACTGACTGAGGATTGCTGTGCATAAGGAAGCGCGTCATTCCATGAGTCACTGAGGATTTCTATGCATGAGTGACTGTTTCTCTGCTCAAATATGAATAAATAACATTCAGAGCCTCCAGTCATTCTAAAAAGGTTTAATCAAGGCTATCAAAAAACTGGATTGTCAAAAAACATGGCTTGCTGAATTTATTCATGAGGTTGCAGGGACTAAAGTAAATTCTGCATCCCAGCAGTTTCTCCTGGGTCTTTTAAAGTTCCCAGAAAGATCAAAGGAAGACCTCTAATTAAGATCTTTGAAAACATGAAGCCCAAATTGGAATCACTTGTGTGAAAGGTGGAAGTGATGTGTTCGGAGTCCTGGGCACATATCCCCTCTTGTGGGATACTTTCAAGCTCAACAAGTTCCTCTGCGGTCACTGGTGGATCTGTCGAGTTTTGTACAGCATCGGGTGTTGACTGCAACATTCATCCATCGGTGAGTTGGGGATTGAAGGTATTTGGCAATGAGGGGAAAACGTGTAAAATGGAAAAGACAGCCTGAAAATACTTGCTGAAGGCGCTGGGAGAAGGCAAGGGAGAGAATTTCCGAGCTCCCTCGCTGAGCATAAGGTAAAGTTACATGTTTTCACGGGGACCTGCTGAGTCTGGCACTTTGAGCAAGACACTCACCTGGGCTGCCCCTGTGTCCCACTGCCCCACTGTCACCCTGGCCTCACCCTACCTCTGCCCCTGCTGGCACCCGGGAAAACGTTTGTGTCACAGCCTCCCCCACTTCCAGGTCTGTCATCTCAGTCTCTCAGATGCTGCCACCACCACGGTGTGGCACAAATGAAGGCAAATGAGGTGAGTGGGCCATTCTGTGGATGAATAAAAAGACATTCCAGGAATGCTATGGAGTTAACAGAGCTTTTCTAAAAGGCTATTTTTTTCACCACTAAGTTGGTGAGTGAGTCTGAGTTTGACCTGGAGAAGGTTTTGAAGAGAATGGGGCAACAGTCCTTGTTAGGGAGTGGTGCAATTTCTTCATTTCACAGCTGGATGGTCATGAGCATAAGGAGTCTCAGGGAATATCTGTGCCCTGCATCTCTTAAAGAGCAGTGGAAGCACTGAAAAAGTGTTCTGAAAGAAAGCTAGAGAAATTATACATTCTTTCCTCTGACTAACCAAATCGCCATTGTATAAGACTTCCTTGGATTCATCTTCAACAATTGCTCTTCAGCCTGGTGCTGATCTCACCCAAATGGGTGGGTATCTAGCAGGTAGCATTGTTTGCATCTGAGGTGACGTGGATGTAAAGTTTGGAGTGATTTTTTAATTGCTGATATTTTATCCTTGCTATGTAGCAATGCCTATCAGAGGCTTACAACAAATGCAGTGTGACACAGCCCATCTAAGAGCAGAGCTGGAACCGAGGTGCTAAAATAAAAGCAGTTATTGAAAGCTAGTCAAATATTATCCTCAGAGAGTTGGTTTCCCTATCTCTGTCGTGCAGCTACATCTCTTGTGGAGCAGTTGCAGCTCATAAATAGGGAGCGGGAGTACTGCTGAAATCCTTGGGAAAGAAGGATGCAGAGATAAATGCAGGCAAACATGAAATACAATTATCCAGCTTAGAAATGGGTTGCTACACAGTCCTCTTTGCCTTTCCTTTGGAGAATTTTGCAGACACAGACTTTCCACTTTCATCCTGCGACAGAAGATGGCACCTCCCATAATCTCATGCACATTAGGAGCCCTCAAAAGCTTTTGTTCATTATGAACTGAAAGACAACATCCTTGCTGCCTACTCGATCACTGATGGGCAAGGCTGCGAGGTTTTCCCTGGTGGAGGCTTGTTGGTAATTGATGGATAAGCAAAGCCTCTTGGCCAGCCCTGGGTAATCCTGGAGTGCCTCCCCGTGTCTGGCTCTTACAGGGCAGGCTGTAGGGGTGTCCTGGCCAGGCAGCTGCTGGAGCTGGTGGTGGCTGTGACATGTCTCTTGGCTCACATCCTGGTTTCTGTCCTGAGCTTGTGGGATTTGACCGTTACCTTGTTTCTGGTCCTCAGAGATACATCCTTGCTCCAGCCCTTGGCACTGACGAGTGGACAAGGACCTTGAGATGAGCCGAGACTGGTTGCACAGCTTAAGGTCAGCACTTCAATCCCCTCTCAGCCCACATACCACAGGGTTGTAGTCCCTAGTCCCTTGTTGGTCAGACTTGTTGGCCTATGCACCTAATCTTTTTTCTGTGTTTTTGGCACTTGCCTTTCCTGTTGCAGTTTTTCATACCTTTCATGCTGATTTCAGAGCCGCTTCCTACAAACTGAAGAAAAAATAAAATTGCAGTCCTTATTGTGCCGGACATTCAAATTGCTAAATATCTCAGTATTATTTTGCTTTGAAATAGGATCTCATTCAACAAAAGTGAGCAAAATAAAACTGTGAGAGGAGGGGGAGCAGGAGGGGTGAGAAGGAAGTCCCAAGAATATTCTAGGTGGTTTAGTGCAGTATGGCTGTGACATATTCCCTGGTGTAGTTATGCCTGTAAAACTGTATAGTGCAGGGAAAGTGTGCATAGCCTGAAGAGAAAACCCCAGCTATGCTTTTTGGTTCCTTATCTGGCCATCTGGGGGGAATCGGCAGTCAGAACAGATAAGCTGAGGGAAGATATCACAAAGAATTACTACATACAGCTACAAGAAAGGCAGTGACTTTGGGTAGGATATGTTTGGGCTGAAATTCTGGGTTGAAACCATGAGCAGAGAAATTTGGGGAAAGGAGATTCCCATGAACACAGATGGAATCAAGGTTTTGTGTGAAGTTTGTGAATAAAAAGGAGTGAAAAATCCTTTCATCAATTTTTCCTCATTTCATGAAAGTTGCAGGGTATGTTGAACCCTAAAAGGGCCTGGATTTGCTACTGATTTCCCAGTTGTGCTGGATTCATCTGTCTGGCTATAAAATAACTGATTTAGCAGACTAATGAAAGCTGGCATACTGGTGTAACCTGTGGGCATTAATTAGTAGAATATCTGTGCATATGCATAGTATTATTTAGCAGACAAAGTTCATTTGATGGAAGATATGAAATCTTACATTAAGGCTAATATTTAGTATAAGAATTAAGAGAACTTTGCATAAAGTATGTTGCAATTTTCATGGGAAATACAATAGAGATGTAAAACAATCAGAGTTGGTTTTTTTACTCTACAGAAAGTAGCCATAATAAGTTCAAAAACTTTAGATGGTATATTTTTACCACTTTCCTCTAGATACAACATAAAAATGGATTTTGTCAGGCCTACTAATGTAGTTAGAACATTCAGAGTAGTTGAACATTCGACTATGATTCATGTAGTGTAAAAAAATAACTTTCTACATGAGCAGAAAGTCATCTATTTGGTAGAGCTACTCAGTATATTGCAATGTCCAAGTGTAAGCCACAGTACAGTGATTTCCTTATGCAGTACTTGTATGCAATTATTAAGAATATTTAACATATTTTGTTTTTATTCCCCCAATGTAATTCTTTTTTCTGTCTGTTTCTCCAATGTTAATTAACATCAATGCTGGTAAGGAAAAGTAAGATGAGGACAGTTGTGGATAGAACATGAAGTAAATATAAATTGCGGGATTCTTTATTTAAAAATTAATTTAAAGTACAGTGGCAAATACACTCTATAGCTAGAAAATTGGAATGTAATATATCTATGAAATCACTGAATTGGGTTTCTTTCCTTTTGCAGTATTTGTCCTGCAAGCTTTTTGTATTTCTATATATTGTAGCTGCTTACGAGGATAGCCTGCCACTGGTGCTAATTGAATGCTCTTGGATTGTTAGGTCTGATCTGTGATGAGGTTTCCGTGGTGATATCCGCAGATGATACTATGGCCACTACAACAATTTCTTTGTGCTGATGTGACTCTCAAATGCCCACCTAGCTGAGGATGAAATCCCAGCTCTGCTGAAAATCAGTGGGAGTTTGCTGTTGACTTCAGTGAATTTGGGGTTGTCGCTATCGTGACTGCATCTGGAAACTGCTTGGGAATCATAGAGGTCCCAAGTGAAGGCAGTCTGTAGTCAAGATAATACTTCTGGTTTAAACTGTTCATTGTATTGCTTGAAACCAGGTGGAATTTGCTGGCATTCAAACCCACTCCCAGACTGACCATGACTCCACATGAAATAAGTAAGGCAAGCCATTTCCCTCACAACTTAAGCCCTCTGGGATAATTTGATTCCGTTGCATGGGAGCCCTTAGAATGGAGTGGGATAATATGGCATAAGGGATCATGAAAGTACAAAAGATGGTTCTCTTTTAAAAAAGGTTGCATCTGGATACGAATGGGCTTCTGAGAAAGACTGGGAAAGAAGGAAGGAAAAATTGGCAGTGATCAAAGCAAACCAGTTGCTTGGCTACATTGAGATTGTTATGTTGCCAGTTGAATAATTGACATGGGTTCTAAGGAGGCTTTTGAAGGAAAACAAAAGACTTTGCTCTTCTGTGTGAAGCAGGTGGAAGAAAGCCTTGCAATGCTTTTTGGGAATTGAGTGGGCAGAGGGTGGCACGGTGGGCGAGGATGCAGCAGTGGCAAACTTGAGAGGGATTGCAGTGCCCGATTTAAGGGGAAAATGGAGGCAAAAGTATGGCATAAACAATAAGGAAGAGCTAGTGGATGAATATAAAGACAGGGAGGAAAAGGGTCAAGATAAGATGATGATCTCATTTAAACAGTACTCTGAATTGGCCTAACATGGCAAGTGCTAGGACAAGACAAAAGGAAGCTGATGAAATGAGTGAAGCTCCTATTAGGACATGAGATGGGTTCCTAGATAAAAGACTTTTAACGTGCAACTGTGGTTAAGAAAGTCTATAATTTTCAAGAGATTATGTGAAAAGAAATATCAAGCTTTAGAAGTAATCAGGGTAAGAGAATCTTTGGAGTATAAAACAGTTTTCGAAGTCTTCTACCTCCTTATTCCAGTGAGACAGTCTTGGATCAGATAAGGGTAGAAAAGGAGCATTTTTGTAATATTTCAACTGTCTTTTTAAGTTGAGAACAGGACAAGGGACAAGATTGATTGTTGAAGGTCAAAAGATCTCTTAAGGAAAGATGTGAGCTGTGATTTTTACTATCTCTTCTTTTGAACTGCTAAGTAGCTGTTTTTCCTAGCAAGAAAAATGTTCCAAATAATATCCCCTTCCTTGATCCTTGTGTTAAAGTTGAACTACAAGCATGTGGAAAGGTTCAAGAAAGAAATTTAAGGAAAATGAGAAAATATATATTAAAGGTACATATTTTTAAAAGTGACTTTGAATTTACTACAGAGTTTTTGGGTTTTTTTATGAAGAAAGCAAAACAATCTCAGTTGTGTTCAGTTCTATAACTCCTGGAAATACTGAGTAAATCCAGTACACTTGTGAAGACAGTTTTCCTCCTAGACTGCAGAGAAAGGGTTCTCATGGAGCAAGGATGACCTCTTGTGGTTAGTGCTCTGGTAGAGATTCAGGCTTGGCCCATGTCTAAAGGAGTTTGGATGTTTATTAAATGAGGGAGAGTCAAAACATACGCTAACTATTCCTATAGCAATCCTTTATTAAAGTGGGGAGTATGAACATACTGTCAGAGAGGGTGGTTTTGCCTCTCTACTGGAATTTCACTCATGTTGAGGTTAACGTTCCAAGCTGAAATGGCTTTTTTTTTTTTTTTTAATAATCCATAAAAGTGAAACAAAAAAGCAAATTAACTTTGTGTAATTAAAGCCTTCCAGGTAAATGTTCCTATCAGTCTAAATGGGTACAACCCAGAAATTGTGGCACTGTGATGGTATACAGGAAAGTACCATATTTTCACTGTTTATGCTGACTGAGGTAGAGATTAAATATTCTGCATCAGCTGGAGAAAAATGTATTTCTAAAATATCTTGCTTACAAGTAATCTAATGTTTTCCCGCTGGCTAGTGTTTTTAATGATACTTCATGCTGACAGTGTTCCTTTAAAGTTACCACTACGTCTAGTCGTGTAAAAAGTTGTATTATTTAAGATTGCATTGTTTATGTTTAACCATGGTCTGGAAATTCAAAATCTATTGACTGACCTGCTTGTGCATTTGAGAGGGGAAACAGTTTGTCTTTTGTAGAACATCAAAATCTTTGCTAGACCTCCTTTGTGCCTCTGCTAGGTACTGCAGAATGCTGTGAAATGTGATGTGCAAGAAGCCGTCAGCATCTGATGACAGACCTAAGGTTTGTTGTCCTCTTTGGGTATGCATCACCAACGTTATTGTAAAATCTTTATCTTTAAGATTGGAAAGTCAATAGAAAAAATATTTCTAATCTCAGCATATCAGTGAAGGAGCAAATCTAAACTTCTCAATAACCTTGGGAAGAAAGGCTTGATTAGAAACAGAGAGACTTCATTACCATGAGATGTCATTGTAACTGAGAGTCTTGGAAAACTCAGACTGCAGTGTGAGGTGTTTCAGGCTGCATTTTTCTGATGGTTGATGTTAGCACAAAGCAAAGATCTTATGCTTTGGTATCTAAGCTGGTCATTTCTGGCAGGCAGTGTCATATGAGCTGGAAGCAGTGATGGGAGGACAAATCAAGTGCTTCCGTGTGCTGAGGGGCTGGCTACTTGCCAAATGCCAGGCACCCACGAAAGCCGTTTGCTCACCTTCCCCTGCCACAGCTGGGCAGAAGAGAGAAAAAAAAATTAACAATGGGTTCATGAGTTGAGATAACAACTGGGAGAAAACACTCCAAGGGCAAAACAGGCTCAGCTTAGAGGTACGAAGTGAATTTATTACTAACAGAGTCAGAGGAGGATAATAAGAAGTAAAATAAGCCCTTAAAAACACCTTTTTTCCCCAACACCTCCCTCCTTCCCACAGGCAGTACAGGAAGGCAGGGTGTGGGGTTCGGTCAGTTCATCACCCGAGGTTTTCTTCCACTGCTCAGGGAGAGGAGTCCTTCCCCTGTGAGACCGTAGGGTCCCTCCCACAGGAGACAGCTCTCCGCAAACCTCTCCAGCATGGTTCCAATCTCACGAGCAGCAGTCCTCCCAAAACTGCTGCAATGTGAGTCCCTCCCACAGGCACACAGTCCTCCCAAACCTGCTGAGGCGTGGGTCACTCTTCCACGGGCTGCAGTCCTCCAAGGACAGGCTGCTCCAGCCTGGAAGCAGGGGCCCTCTCTCTCCACCAGGTCTCCCACTGGATCACAGCCTCCTCCAGGCATCCACCCACTCTGGCATGGGCACCTCCCCCACGCGCTGCAAGTGGATCTCTGCATCCCCCGTGGATCCCCACGGGCTGCAGGGGCACAGCTGCTTCACCATGGTCATCACCACGGCCTGCAGAGGAATCTCAGCTCTGGTGCCTGGAGCACCTCCTCCCCCTCCTTCTCCACTGACCTCGGTGTCTCCATGTTTTTTTCGTCACATGTTCTCACCTCCTCCTCTTCTCTGGCTAGAAGAAAAAAACTGTGTGCACTTTGTTTTGTTCTTCTTAAATATGTCATCACAGAGACGTTACCAACTTCTCTAATTGGCCCAGGCTTGGCCAGCAGCATGTCCATCCTCAGAGCCACCAGGGATAGGCTCTGTTGGAAGTGGTGGAAGCTTCCAGCAGCTTCTCACAGAAGCCACCTCTGTGGCCTCCCCTCTACCAAAAACCAGGCCGTGCAAAACCAATACAGCTACCAACCAGGTACCACAGACTGTCCTAAAAGTTTTAAATATAAATAACAAAGTAAATAACTGACTAACTAAATCAAGTTTTTTATATGCTTATAGAGGAAGTAGTACATTTTCTTTTTGGTGTGCCTTCCATTCTGCTTTAAAAAAGAGAAGGAAGACACAGGTGACACTTGCTCCAAGTGAGGCCACTTATCCAGAAGACCTTTCAGCAACATGAAAGGTGTGCAATTAATCTTCAAAGATCATGATGATGATTATAAAAATAATAATAGCTATTATTATTATTAAAAACAGAACATAAGCAGAAAAACACAAGTATAGCTATCTATCTCTGTAAAAATTGCATGCACAGACACATATTTCCAATCACAGGATCTTCCACCACTCTCAAGAGTGGAAAGTAATGTTTCTCAGCCACAGCCTTCCTTCCCTTCTGTAGTGCAGAACCCTGACTTGCCCCCATGTGGTGGGGAAAGGAGGCTGGAGGATTCTCCTGCCTGGAGGTGGAGAGAAAGTCCCTGTGCTTTCTCTGACTTCTCTGGATGTCCTAGCAAGCTAAAGGGTTGAGGGCTTCATGAAAAATAATTACAGCCTTTTGTCTTCAAAAAGTTGCCTATAGGCTGATTTTCTAAAAGCTAGAAAGCTTGACATTTGATAAATATGGTAAAATATTTCTCTTAGACCTCTCTGGACTATTTGGAAGCAAGAAGAAATTTGAGAAGAAAACTTCTTGTTGGCTTACATATGGCAGGACAGGTAGCTGCCACTAGTACTAAACCAAGCATTCAGTTTAGAATTGAAGTATTCCAGGTAAGGAAACCAGAACAAGGCTATGCTGTGCCTAGAGAAAAGAACATTAATTTTCTACTTAATGCATGTTTTGCATGCATGTATACTTCTTGTCATCACAATACAGGCAGGGCAGCTTTGCTACCTACTGAAATATTTTGCTAGCTTTTATTGATGGTGTGGATAGCAGGAAGAAAGTAATTTTTGATCTTCCAAGTAAGTTTGTAGAAATTCATTAGTTGACTCCTAAGCTACCCATAAACATAGAAAAACTGACTTCCACTATAAATCAGTTTGTAAAGTTTGAGAAGCATAATGAAATATAAACTTCTATATACATTCTTGAAATGCAAACAAGTTGAAAATTTACCTTTTTTTTCTAATGTCTCATAAAACATGGAGCTAGGAATGATACCTGATATTAAAAACAATGTTAACAATTTGAATGTTAATAACATCATTAGCGTTGTAGGAAATCAGAGTAGGTGATCATAATGGACTCTCTTACAGGAACCCTAATTAGTCTTTGCTATCTGTAACAAAAACAAATGAACCCTTACTGACTCCAGAAAAACCTCTTCTTCTCCCAAGACGATGTTATAATGAACCAGTACATTGACTCATATGACAACAAAACTTCTAGTCTCTTCACAAAAAGCGGCTTTTAGACAAGATATTGACTAAGGCATATGTCAAATAGAGGTGTAATGTAATGATGGGATTTCAGCAATTTAACTCTGTCAGACAAAGAGCAATGTTATTGCAAACTGCTGTGCTCAATCCTTTATTTAAATAAAAAGGTCTACATCAGAGATTAGAACTAGAACTTGATGAACAAAGTTCCTCAAATGACTTTTTGCTAAAAGTGTACTTATAAATCATTCATCAGTTCTTCCCCTGCATAGGCCATTTCTCTGTCACTCCAGCATGGACCATTTCTCTGTCACTGTAATTGTAGTGGTAGACAGTTTATAAATGTATGAGGTAAGAGGATGCAATACAAAGGATAGGGCTATTATCTAAACCCTAATTGCAATGTCTGAAGTATTTGAGTGATGAGTTTGGAACATTTACTTTTGAAAACTAGCCTCACAGGAGGACAGAAATCTAGAGCACAACGAGGATGAGAAGTGGTAATAGCCCAAAATTAAAAATCTGAACTCTGTCAATTTTTTAAGTAAATACCCTGCATACTTTTTCCTTTAACTCAGTTCGACACATAGGCTATAGTCTGAGCCACAGTCCAGGTAACAAATACTGTTCCACTTAATTTAAAGAAAGATCCAAGGAAGGAAATAAGAAAATGAGACAGCAAAATCCTAGGCTCTCATTTTTTTTCATGGGCTTGGCATCCACAGGATTCAGTGCAATTTTCATTCAAACTGGTGGTAGAAATACCATTTGAAGAGGAATTTTAATATCTACATATGAAAGTGCTTCCCATGAGCAGTAGCACTGCTTCTAAGAACCTGTTCAGTCACAGCTTTGTGCAGCAAACAATCTTTAGTAGCATATGTGGGAACATCATAAACTCTGCTTAATGTGCCACAGCATTTTGGCCATAACCTACAGATATGAAAGTCTGGAAGTACAGAGCTTGTAAAACTCTCTGTGACAGCACCGTCTGGTGTCTTCCAAAAATGCTATTTATGCTATTTTCAGGGGGAGGAAAGGAAAGAAATATCCTGACAACCTTTAAAGCTAAATTTGGATACAGACAAAGGGGATTTCCTGGATCATCTGGTCCAAACCTTGCTATTGCATGCAATCATTTAATAACTCCTTCACATACATTTATCATGTCTTCTTTAATTCCAGTTAGGCAATGAGAAAATTTCACAGTTCTGTTAATTAAAAGCTTTCCTCTTTTTCTTTTCTTTTGTATTCATTTATATATGATCAACTTGCAGTGTTTTTCTTAAGGGCCAAATCCTAAATTGCTGTTTTCCTTCCACTGCATTTAGCCTTCCTGATATACCAACAGAGAGAATCAAATCCCGTTCGGTTTTCCACTTGTTGCCAAGCTTTTAACTTTCTCAAGAATAATTCTTTTCTCCCTCAGTCTCCTAGATGCCCTTTTCTGCATCTTCTACAAGAGCAGCTCCAGGTGGGTTTTCTTGAGGCCTCACATGAAAAGGTTAAGGTTTGTATGCCCTCCATCACTGCTGATCCTGTCTGCTAATGCATTTTAAGGCGGGTAGGGAGTGTTAATGGGATCTTTGTGGCATTGTCATCTTCATGAACCAGTATCCCAACAAAGAAGCTTTCAGTTAAGAGTAGAAATAGGTGTTTTCAGTCTGTAAATTCATGACCTGGCATCATGCACTATTGAATTTCATCACATCTCTCTCGGTTGGATCAATAAGGTTTTCCTGTATTCCATACATGCTTTTCTCTCTATTGCCAATGGCACCTTATTTTATGTTGTCAATTAATTTCCCATTTTGTTTGTATGCACAGTGGTCATTTATGATCCTGTTAATGGTGATCAGTCCCAGGAATCTCTCTTGGGAAATCTCCATCTGTTTTCAGGAGAATGTATTACTGTCTTCCATTTGGCCAAGCGTCTGTGACACTGTTTAAATCCTCTGTTTAAGGTCATTAGCTAGATGTACTAGTACAGAATGCCCAATTAATTCAGGTATATGCTTCCTGTCTCTCAAGCAAGACCAGGAATCTCTGCATATGTTTGAATTGCCCCATAAAATCCTTCCCACCATTATCCTGGATACGTCTATTTTTCATTATTGCATTCAAAGGCTTGTTGGTGATTGCTTAAGGACCAAGATGCAAGATGTCTGTTGAACAAGTAACTTTGTCTGTGTGACTACTATCTGTTCTACAGGATATTCACTGATATGTTTCAACTAGAATAGTGCAAGGAAGGAATCTGCCACTAATTTGAAAACTGCAGTAATGTTTATTATATATTGTCCACAATAGACCGTGTGTTTTTCTGCACAGCGACTCTACTCTGTGTTTTTTATAGGCATTAGAGAATGGCATGAAGCTGGCAACCTCTACTTCCAAGATTTATCATTGTACCACAGAAGTTATGAGCCACCTAGCAAGCACTAGCATGACTCTCTTTATTTCAGATCACATGAACTTCCAGCATGATCATCTCTAATCACACATTTCTCTGCAGCTTCTGCAGCAGACCGTACTCATTACGCAGTCTTGATTAATACATTTCCAATTTTTCTGTTTTTTAAGAAAGAATCTCTTTTATTGGTTACAGTTTGGTTTAGGTTCTTCACAATATTTCCCCTGGAAGATGATTAGAACACTAAAAACTGACACCATTTTGGAGCTGTGTGTTAAGATATCCTGCCTCAGCAGGACTGTGCTTCACTCTCTGTGTGTCCATCAGCACCAGAGCAGTGAGCACAGATGCAGAAATATAAATTTGAGCACCATTCCACACTTATGCTAAGTGCTGTCTCCAGTTGGTCAGGGTGACTGTTTAAGGGAGATGCTCATCACAGTAGTTCCCACATTTTCCCACATGCTGTCAACTGTGGAAGATGTTAAGCTTAATAATAGAAGCTTGGGATGTTGCCTTTTTCCCAACCTGGAAACGAAACTCCAGATAATTTTAGTAAGGAGGTAATATAAAAGAGGATCTTTATTGAAGGCCCTTTGTGGTTGCCAGTTATGGAAAGATGTACACAAATGCCCCTGAAGGCCTTCAAATAAAGATCCACTCTTACATTACCTCCTTACTAAAATTATCTCAAGTTTCATTTCCAGGTTGAGAAAAAGGCGACGGGGGGTCCTGGTCAACCTTTGATATTTTTGATTTCTCATGCTCTGCCTTAGAGAGAGACAAGTAGGAAAGGAGCAGTACGTAAGGTGAGAACTTCTAATCAAGTTCCTGGTGTCCTGCAGGAGAAACCACCTGGCCGGGATGGCAGGAAGTGCCACCTTGGCTGCCCTGCAGACCCGGGGCTGGGTTTTGCCTGTTCACTTTTTCTGTAAGACATTTAAATACCTCCCTTTATAGAAGTGCAAGGGAAATAACCTAATAACAGGAGAAAACTAATGTTTTGATATTTTTACATTGCAAAGGAAAAGCCAATATTTTGACTAAGGGCTGAATAAGCCTCTATATGAGATTAATGAGAAATGTGGAAAATGCTGAAAGTTTAAGGGAGCTGAATGAGCTATTATGAAGAGAAAGAAATTGCAGGAAGATGACTGTTTCTTTCAAATGCTATATATTTTTAGGACACTATAATAGTATAAGGAACAGGCAGACAAGGGTTCATCAGTAGCCATCTCCTGGGGTGTTGTACTTTACAAAAAAATCTCTCATGAAAGCAGACACTAAACAAATATGATGAAACATGGCAGGTTTTGCCTTTGGAACACGGGGAGCACTATCTCACTATGAAGAGAGATCAAAGAAGGTAAGGCTCCTTTGAACTCTTTTCATAGTTTTTAAATTAAAATATCACTTTCCCTATAAATTCTATTGAACTATTCCTATAGCTCCAGTGAGCAGTTTATTTTGGCTGTAACACATATCATTTTTTTGTCTGGGACTTTACTCAGAAATTTTCTTTAGAGTGTTAAAGCATTCTCAAGAACATTTCAAATTTACCTAAGTAAATGAAACCAGAACTACAGTGGCAACTGTAGTGATTCAGATAATGTTACAGTAGAATGAAGCAAGATCCCAATCTAAGGCAAGATTCTGGAATAAAGTGACAGGTAATATAGCTATTAGCATATGAATAGGAAGATGGATGGAGTACTATCAATGTCAGTTAGGACAAGAAAAGACGTATTGCTCAATTAACTCTCTAAATGAACTGACACAGTGGGGTTTGTAACTCAAAGTACAGTATTGGCAGCAAATGGGTGAGGGGATGGTATTGCTATATCCTTTGCATGGTCTCCCAGTGGTAACATCTCTTCTACTCTTCTCCAGCTGTAAAAAAGGATCCATTTCAGTCTCATAGCCAGGGAAGGCAAAAGAACAACTTTTGCTGAGCACCCGCAGAGCGATCATATTTCAGTCAGCTTTCCTGCTGTCCGTCAGCATCAAGAAACCTTCAGGCTGCACTGAAGTTATCACTAACCCCAAGTCACACCTGCTAGGGCCCTAACCCCGTGGGCACAGTCACACCCAATGCAGAGGGAACTGACCAGAACCTCCTGAGAGGAGAGAGACAAGGGACGTCTCACCTACTCAGTGGTGTGGATTTTACGTAAGTTTGCTTTTGTCTGTGCCCAGTTCAACACAGAATCACTGACCTTTGGGACTATCTAAGTCCTATATACAATAAGGCATCAAGTTTGCACACTCTGTATTGCTTCCTGGATGACCTTCCCTCTAGTGGTAAAGGGAGCCAGCACACCTAATACAGGCTTTTTCAATATCCTGCAATGCCACCTTCAGCATTCTTCTGGATAAAGATTCCTAAATTCCAGGTAAAGCCCCACTTCAGCAGAATTTAGGCAGCCTAGTCTTTTAAAGCCTACTTTTTAAAACATTTGCCATCTTACCTCTTGGCAACGAGCGTGCCAAGAAGCTCAGATAGAGGTCCACAAAATACTATGGAATTTCATAACAGAGGGGCTTAGTAACCTGGTGGAGGTTCCTCACCTTTAACTAAAGAAATTTCTGCTATTTCCTTTGAGATCATTTGGGATTTGGTACAGAAACACAGTCCAGCACAATGTAAGCATAGCAATTACCTTTTAAACCAAAAAGGGTATAAACAAACAAATTTTACCTTGTGAAAGGGCAAAGTGTTGTGGCATATGCTAGAGGTAGTCATGGAGTGAATTTCAATGCGTCCTTTGCTCATTATCAGCTGTTGCCTAAATCCAGCTTCTGAGTTTCTATATATCAAGAATCTGGAGCTGGAGTTCCCCACATGCCACTTCTCTTCTACCTATTAACCCTATTTCACACACTCAAGTTTGAATATGATGGTCTTGTAGCTTTCTGCAAGGTATAGTTTAGCTGGAATTATTGTCACTTCAGAAACATGGAAAACAGGGAGGAGAATTTGTAATATGTTTTTAAAGTCATACACAACATTCAAAATCCAGAGATATACCCCTCATCCCAATGCTACCGATACTGTAAAATTATTTTCAGTAGCATATAAAAGTAGAGATTGTGCTTTTCACTGTAATTCAGGAAATAAGATTTGTGACAATGCCTTTTACACTTCTATGGGCTTGGGGGTTTTTGAAGGAGAGAACATAGGGTAGGATAGGGTGGTGGCAAATGTCTTACTTGCCTGAGGAGAAACATTTATAGCTCTTCTTAAAAGCATGATGTTCTTGTGCCAGGACCAGAACAGAGCTCTGGGGAACCTCAGATATTTCTGTGAACAAAAACAACATGGGAAGAACCACCATCAACTATGACACCACACTGGGTGATTTTAAGTCAAAGCATTGACCTGGTTAGTTGTAGTTCAGCTTTCAGCAACAAAAGTAATCAAGTATTCTCTTTTCTTTATTGAGAAGTATTTTCAAGGTGAGAAGTCACCACTAGATTATAAATTAATCGTGAAGAATTTCACATCTTGCACTTGAAGCATGCTTTCGATCGGCGGTTTTTAAATTTGAATATAAGAGCAGATTGTCTTTCACTTCCCAGGACCATCTCACTTCTGAATTTTCTCCAGTAGACAAGTACTGTTTAATCAGCTACTTTTGCTGTGAGCTGCACTGTCTAGTTTAAACTTTGGTTCCTATCATATTTTATCCACTATCTTAAAGAGCCTATTAGTACCTCCTGTTATATCCCTGTGATGGTACTTGCACAATGTAATCACATCACCTCTTTTCTTGAAGAGCTGAATAGATTGGACACCTGAAATCTCTCCCCGGAGAGGGATTACTTCAAATTATTTTTAGGGTTCCTTTCTAAGCCTTCTCAAGCATTTCAATATCTTTTTTTAAAATGCAGATACCAAAAGTGAACAACTTTCAACATTTGTCTCACTGGTGTTTCAAGCAGAGCAAAAATCTCCTACTTGTTGCTCCTCTGAAACATCCAGGGATAGCTGTATCCTCTTTAGGCCCCTTTTCCCTAGGAATATAGGACAATTCTTTCCTACTCTGACCCCCAAACGCTTTCCTGTGTGCAGAGTAAACCACATACTCTCCAGTACTGCTCCAGAGTGGCTGGCACTTTGTCACCTGGAGACGTGTTTTTACATTAACCTCTATTAAAGCACATTCTGTTTCAACTAAGTTCATCTTATTTGGTCCCTAATAGGTTACAGTGTAATGAGAATGTCATGTATCATTGAATAGCACACTTTTCAAAAACCTGTTGTGGACATGGCTGCGTAACTTTACAAACCACACTGATAACTTCTTCACAAAATATGAATCAAATTTGCTTGGCAGGCCACTTCCCATAAAAACACTATGTCCATATACTGGATTTTTTTTCTCTCGTTTTTCTTGGGGTTGGTTAATGTCAGCCTAATCAGCCTGTAACTAACTGGTCACCATAATTAGTTTTTCTGGATCTTACCAGGAAACAGAATACTAAATCTTTCAAGATTTTCCTGTTATGCCAAGATTTACTTGAAGTAGTGTCAGAAAGATAGTTACTCTCTCAGTCCTTCTGCCCATTCTTTTGGCATTGTATTGGTACCTGTGCCATTTTTCTGGGTCTGCTGTTATGCATATGTTCTTAGGAGATGCTTCTTCTCTTTTGAGTGTTACGAAGCAGTGTTACCTATACGCAACTTTTGAGTCCATAATCTAGGAAACATGTCCTCCTTTTCTTTCCAAATACAATCCTGAAGTATTTATTAATAATATATACGTTTTTTAGCCTTCTCTTCTAATAATACTCCTTATGCTTGTAAGTACACAAATGCTTTATTGCCCATAGCCTTTCCAGGCATGGATTTTCCCCTTAGGGCTTTTGCTTCCCTGATGAAATCTCAACACTTTCTAATTAATGTTGATTGCCATCTACTTTTGCCTTTCAACGTTAGTTCTACATGGTAATTTTTTCTTCTCATTTGCTGACATTGCTTTTTCAAGAATGGGCTTTCAAGGAAAGTTTTCCTCTTGCTTGATGGTAGACTTCTTGGTAAATCACCATATTTCCTTGTAAACTTCTCTATTTTATTCCCCTATTCACATTTTTCTCCCGAATGCACTTTGTTTTCAGCTTTAAGGAATTAACTTTTTTGAAGCAGCATGTGTGTGAGTAAAACGGTTAAGGCTTGTTTGCTTGGATCATGGGCAGCTATGAACATAAACTGGAAAGAGACAAATATAGACACGAGTGAGATACTCAGGCACTCATTGAATGAAAGTGGATGATACTTCCAGCAGCAGGTTTTACTAACAGGCGCTAAAATAGGCGCTACCTATAAATCTTGTAAGACATTCTTTTGTTACTGAACATAGTGATAGAATTTTGGCCATCATTCGCACTAGTATAGACCGACATAGAGTCCAGCTGTGTTTTGATCCTTTTGAAAGGCGTCAGTCATGACCAAAATTCTTTTGGAGTGTTTCATACACTAAAAATCTCCGCATCTGGGCTTTCACCGAACGAAAATTAAACACAGTTTAACTGCCTCCAGAGAGCAGCTCCATCATTCTTTGAGGCTTTCTGTGCCCCTGTCAATCACACTTGATTTTAGTAAACGCGCCTGTCCTTCCCATTCCGGAAAGTACAGCCGGAAACGTATTCGGTGTGTATTTAAAAACCCCTGTACAAGCGACCACCCCTCTGAGCTGCGCGCCGTCGTTACACTGTAACACTGACATCTGCAAATTTCTTAGCGTCCCCTGCAGCAGTCGGGAAACGTGGGAAAACCAGAGCAAAACCTGAAGTTGAAGCGGGCCCTCGGAGGTGCGGGGCGGCGCTCCCGGGAGATACCGGGATCCCGGTACGGGCGGCCCTGGGACCGGCCCCCGCCATCCCCGCGCCGCCGCCAGGTGGCGCCACCGCGCCGCTCC